>VYYJ01001859.1:0-26198 GCA_021029165.1 Cyphoderus albinus
ATCTACGCTTGTGTCCATAATTAATGAATCAACTTTTTTTAAGTGACTGACTGTTTTTAAGATGAAATAAATAAAAGAATAATCTGATTATTTCAAAATTAAATAAAAAATGTATGATAAAGAATAGATCGTGTAAATAATGAAAGTAAAGCGATGTATGTAACTTGTGTTCGTTATCGTTATAAATGATAATGCGTCTGTCTCACACATAGACATATCAAGTATTACTTTCAGTTATCATCGTCGTCGGTTAGAAAAGCTTGGGTTTATGCCTTCAAGATTGTTCGCCAGGAAAAAACCGTACATGATTTTACTCCACTGTATTCTCTATAGTCTTCAATTCAATCTGCTGTTATATAAGCTACATCAGCATATTAACACTTACTAATATTAGCAAACTGTCATATTATTATTAATACATGTATCATAAGTACATAATAAAATTTGGGGTATCGTCGACGACAATAGCATGTAATGCGATCGACTTCATTTGATGCTGTGCGATATGCCCGAGTTCAGTTCTTTTTGATTTGAGTGACGATATTCACAGTAGAAAAAGAACAAATGGAAAAACGTTTCTTTTCTTAAAATAATCTCTTATCTTGTTTGTACATTTCGTCGCTTGTGCCCATTTTAATACTTCTTCACACTTGGAAACTTGTTGTTCTGCTTGTCTTAGTAGACAATGAGTCCATTCATTCGCAAAAGGCCAGGAAATCACTTTTCTACTCTCCGTGAGTGTGACCTCTGGGCTTTCTCAAATATCGAAGCAAATTAAAAATAAAATGCAATGAAAAAGGAGGGACTCAGGTTTCACACAAAGACACAAATCAATAAACTCTTAGAGGCTGTATGAATGTTTCGTGTCTTACGTAGACCTACGTGCTCTGAGTTAGCCGACCTTTATATGCAAGTAAATATAAATAAATATACGGTTAAAATAAATATACCTAGCAAGCTAGCTAAATGAACGCTAAAGCTGGACCAATGACTTAATTAATTCAAGCATATTTTGTATGGTGATTTGCTTATGTATTTACACATCTAAATTTTTTTAGACATATGAACCGAACACGGTTTACTGTTCATTTGTCAAAAACCTCTATATCCAAATTTTTATATCGAAGGCTTTAAATAAAAAATTACATAGATATTGCAAATAATTGAAAAATCCATTGGCACTATTTTTCTCCCTCGAATTAAACCGATTTTCACTTATAATTAGTGAAGTGAGTAGCTTAAGTTAGTAAAGGTATTAAATGGGGCATAATTTTTTATCGTGGTATATTACGCTATATACAACTAGAGAATGTCATAGTCCCTAAAGTCAGAATTATATTAAACCTGCGGAGAATTTATTTAAAATTTACATTTTGAGGTGTGTTCATCTACCATCATGTAGTATTCATGATAAATGTGTCTTGTTCAGAATTTTGCTTCATGTAAGTGGAAGAATGAAGAGTGTTCATTGAAGACTCACTGACTGAGCTTTATTATTTAGTATTGTTCTCTTATGCTTACATCGACCTGTTTTACACAAGAGAATGAAGATTCTAGAGTATCTGGAATATAAAACGACACACATTTTATTTTTTCTTTCGTGAAATCTGGTCGTTTTTATTTTTTGAAGGAATTAAGGGAAGGCAATGGTTAGTTGGTTGCTTGCACGACCTTGACCACATAACCTAGACCCTTTCCACATTCCACAAGGATTTCTCCTAAATCACCGAACAATAGCCAAGTTTCGTTCTGCTGCTTGTGAAATAGAATTAGGCAAGGCAGCGAAATGCAATGCTATGGAATGAAATGGTGAAAAAGAAAACTAGGAAATGAAGAACATTGAAGACTCAGAACAAGAAAAAAATAAAGGCGAAGAGCAATTTATTTATTACCGTTTTCTTCATGGATGTCATGTCGTAATGATAATCTTTTTCTTTTTGAAGTAAAAAAGATCGGGCTTCATTCTTCATATCTGGAAACTGTAAATTCTCCCTTCCGTCTCTTCGCACAATGAAATAGGTATGTTACATGATACAATATAATAGTAACTTACAATTTACCTTTGGTTAAGGCAGGGGCTGTGTGAGACTGAATCTGAGACTCAACCTGAATCTACCTTGAATAAGCAGAGCTGAAAAATGTCTCATGAATGCAACGCAGGTTATTGTACCTCACAATCACCGCTTGTTTGTACCAACTCTGGAACTTTTTTTATCTAACGACAAAAGAAAAAAATATACACGGAAGACATGAAAAAGTTTCATGTGGTATTATGAATCGCATCATTGAAAAGATACCTGCGCTCATTCTCCTTGACTCAACTCATTCTGAGTGAAAAACAGGTAAACAAATTTTGAAGGATTTCGTTTCATTCTCCATTTCCTCGTTTTTTCTTGTCCCAGAAAACGGACGCAAGGTGAGACTTTACTTGGCCCACCTGTACACTGATGATGATACACTGACTGACATTCATGAATCATGATCATTGGCTCATAGCTGGTCATCATTGAAAATAGCGAAAAATTCCAGGACCCTGTATTACATGAGAGTAAAGTGATGTAGATGATCTTCAGATAAGATTGTACATTGACCCACATTCACATACCGTATTTCATTCCAGCTCGTCTCCTGCTTGGCCCCGACTGGAACTCAACTGTTTTAAGATGCCGTTGAAAAGGGATTTATGGATGTTTAATGATTTCAGGCAGCGAAAGGTAATTTGAGTGACGAGCAGCTTTTGTGTGAGGTTATGGTTTATAATGAGGGATCTCTGCTCAGGTAAACCTTTTTACTCGACTGTGTCAGTGTGAGGCATTTTAAGGGTTTGCTTTACTCCACTTTGTTCTCATTTTCTGAGAGATGCGTGCTACTGGAGAATTTTTCTACAGGTACGGAGAATTTCTCTCGCATTTCAGGTAGATACTCAGAGGAATAAAATTACAGGAGCTGACGGTTTTTACTTCAGTTTTTCCTGCAGCCTCCTCCAGACCGGATCGCATCATCGAATCTAATCTTCAGCAAGATTCCTATTTAGTCTCAAGGGTCTCCGGTCCCTTGTTAAAATCTCCGAAATTGTGTCCAACATTTTTTATGTGTGTGTTTGAGTGTGACTGTGAGAATTAACAATCAAATTTAATTGGAGGCCAGGATGGAGATGCTGGTGAAGTTGTTAATAATTTTAGTGGGAGTTGCGCACTGTGTCCAGGTGAACAATGCAAATGTGGAGAATGGAGACAACAGCCTTTCGGATCCTTCAGAGAAGTCGAGATTCAAAAAGTTTCTCGACATGTTCGGCATCGGAGGTGGGGTCAAACAGCAGCCTGCAGAACGCGCTGCAGAATTTGCTCCATTTGGATATCCTTGTGCCATCAGTACCACGACAACCCCGGCGCCAGTGATGATTACCCCGTTGCTGTGTCCATTCCCTCCAATGCTGCCGGCGAATTTGAAGCCCGCAAATGGTCACAACTTGCCACCAAATTTGTCTCGTCCGAATAGCTTAAATCAGCTACCAGGTAATTTTCCACTTAATCCTCCAGGCAATTTCAATCACAATCAGAGACCATTTCCACCTCAGTATCCACATGGATCCCCCTCTTCTGCACCATTTCTGCCTCCGCCGCCATTTCCACCTCCACCAGGATCCAGTTCACTTCAACGACCGCCTCTTCTCATTCCAGGTATGAATCCCGGACAGAATCTTCCGTTGCCCCAATTTCCTGGACAATCATTTCCGCCACTTCCGGGTCAGTCAAGACCACCGCCCATTCAAAACCTTCCTCATCCTCAACCAGCGCAGCCTGGACAAAATCCAAATTCCCCTCCAACTTTCCCCGGTCCCCTACTCCCAAGTAACATTGACCCATCATCATCGCCTGAATCTTCACCCAATAATCCAGTTGATTCTGAGCCTAACTCTACTATACCTGAGAGACCTGTGCCCTCTGCTGTGGATCCTTTGAAACCCGAGGACCCCACCAAAGTCACTCCAGTCGTTACGAATCCCGAAGACCCCGTCAAAATTGAGCCGACAGTGGTTGACCCCAATAACCCAGTACAAGTGAGCCCCACCAGTTTTAATCCCAGTCGGCCTCTCTTAATTGACCCGATTCACCCCGACCGACCTATCTCAATCGTTCAGCCTGGCATGCCATTGACAGTGAATCCTGCGAATATCAAGCCCGGACAGCCTCTATTCATAAACCCCGAGCGACCAATGGATGACAAAGGATTCCCCAAGATACCTTCAATGCCGCCCCATGGACCAATGAATGCCTTGCCTGACACTGGATATCCATCAAAAAATCCATCGTCACCACCATTCCACTCCAATCCATTCGGAGGTGTTCAGAAACCTCTAAACGACCAGGAATTCCCAAATCGCCCCTTCCCTCCAATCGACTCTTCCGGAAATCAGATCTTCCCCCATGGACATCCGAAGCATCCCCTAATCTTGGCTCTCAATTTTCCTCCAAATTCATCGGGAAACCCACATCTTCCAAACATCCCTGGCTACGTGCCTGTTCTACCGGAATTCATGAACAATTCTCAATTCCCACCACTGCCATTCGATCCATTCCATAACAGCCCGAATGGCTCCAGGCCACCCCGCCCACCCCCACCGTTCAACCCTGGAAATGAATCTCAACCTCCTCCGCCACTCCCACTGCACAACGAAAGTTTTCCACCTCTGCCCCATCAACATCCACACCCACCTCCACCACCACCTCACGGCGACGATCCAAACATGAATACCAGCGGTTTCCCACCTCAGCCACTACCGCCCTTCCAGAAGCAACCGAAGCAACCCGACTTCCCCGCAGGTGGAGGTGGTCCCTGTGGAAATCCCTTTTTGAGACCCTACGTGCCCCCAGGATTCCACCTGAGCAGTGTCAATCAATTCGTTGGAATGCCACCGTCACACAGTCCCAAATTTCACTCTCCGTGCCCCACAATGGACCTTTTGAAAACCCTCGACTTCAAAGTTATGAGATCGTTGATTTTGTCCTCTGGACTTGTGCCACTGTTCGAGCAGACAAGTAAGTCGGCCAAAATTAAATGTAGATGTTAAACGTTAAACTGTCAATGTAGTTAATTAAAATTACGTTTCCAATTACTCGTAGGAAACTACACGATATTTGTTCCGTCGGACGCCGCCTTCAGAAGACTTCCAAGATGGTTCCGAGACAGTCTCGAGGTGGACAAGAAACTGAAGAAGGCGCTGGTTCTGAATCACCTGGTGAAGGAAGATCTGCCCTTGGCGATGCTCGAGAATGAAGAACTCGTTTTGAGTGCCAGGCCAGGTGGTAACCGTCTCAGGATCAATATTTACCAACCAGAGAGCACCTACGTATGTCAGCATCAATTTAAATAAATCATTACAATTTACAATAGTTAAAAAACGAAATTTCTCATTTTACCCCAACACTTGTTTCTATTTCCATCTAGCGCACAATAACCGTGGACGGATCGGAAATTGAGAAGGGCGACATTCTCACAAGCCAAGGTCGAATCCACATTGTGAATAAAGTGCTGATGCCAAACCTTCCCAGGAACGGAGCTCAGTTCCTCAGCGAAAAGTTGGAATTTGAAGGTATATAATTTTTAGTTGTGGAAGCTTCATTTTCTCACTCTCAGGTCAGCACATTCATTTTCCAAATTTTTATTCCTCAGGCTTCTGGAACCTAGTCAAGCAGGCTGATTTGGTGCCAAAGCTGCAGGACGCGAGTCCCTTCACCCTCTTCATCCCCGTGAACGAGGGCATTCAGAAACTCAACGACACTTTTCTCTTCTCCGAGATCGATAAACTCAAGAGTAATGAAAGCTCAAAATTCATTTACAAAATATTAATTTATAATAATTATCTCACTATTTTAATTATAATTATTGCAAAAAAAATCCAGACTTTGTTAACTATCATGTGGTGAATGGAACGTTCTTCAGTGCTGGCATTATCAACAACGAATTCCTACTGACCAACTATGAGAAAGAGATTAAAGTTCAGGTTGCAGGTGACGGTTTTGCGAGTAAGTTTTTTATAAAAAAAAATAATCTTCAAAAAAATAATTGAATTTATGTTTCGTTTTTAATTGGGAAATTTTAATTGCACAGAATCTCTGAGTGGAATCAACGGACGGGTGAAGATTCTGAAGCCGGACATCAGCCTGACAAACGGAGTCGCCCACATCATCGACCAATGCATTTCGGATGAGACGCCGTTCTACGTGTATCCACAAAGCGATGAGTTCAAGAATGAGTACGGCGTCATGCGAAGAAGCTTCAGGGTCACGGGCAAGGAGAAAAATATAGAGCACTCGTTTTAGACTCTTTTCCAACGATTTCATGACATTATAATTATGACTCTATCTAAATCCTAACTCTCATGATAATTTTTTTATTTAAATAAAACTTTACTTACTTTAAGTATAATTTATCACCTTTAGATTTTAAATACTACATGTAAAAAATAAAAATCTCTAAACTAAACGAAAAATATTAAGTTAGCTGGCTAATGCATTTTTTAATTATAATTAGTAAATTATTTAAACAAGAATAAAAATAAGTTGAAAACTGACAATCAGTTAAAACAAGTAGAACGTAGCCCGGTCATTGAAATGTTCATGCACATGTGGATTAGTAAACCGACTGATTTTCAAATGAACTGTTTCAAACTGCTTAGAAATGTAGCAATAAAAAAATAATTTTGTTTCGTCTGAGCAATTAAAAACCGTATAAAAATCTTTGATTTACTTAACATTGTATTTTTAGTCTATAAAACAGTTTTTTCAAAAAAAATAAATTATATCACATTGTAAAGCATAATTAACCTAACTTAATTACAAAATGCACAGTTTAGTAATATTGTTTTTGGTTTGATCAAACTAGCACTTTTAAATGCTCGTTGAAATAGAAAGTAAAATAATTTACCACTGCAGGGTAAAAGTACATTAAGTAAATAAAATAATGTACACAAATAAATTAAGATTAATTGTTGATAAATATGACTTAATGATTGACAATTAGCTTAGTTAAATAACGGTATAGTTAATGTAATGTACTTTAATAGTGAAATTACTTAATTGTAAAAATTGAGTTTATTTACATACATCTGCTGCTCTCCCTCTCTTTTCCCTCATAATTAATTTAGTTAATTATGCGGTGAAAATCGACGTTGATTTGATAAGGACACTTAATTAAAACTAAACTATTTGTCAAAATGAACTGTTTGTTGAAGAGCTGTGTAAATACATTTATATACATAAAAGATGAATAAATACATTTCATAGCACTATGCAATAACAAACAATTAAAGTAACAAACAATAAAATTAACTTTCTCAAATCCCTTAATTACCAATTTAAATATTATCAGGTAAATGTACATACTTAATTACGACTGGATAAACGTCTCTCCTCACTAAATAAAAAAACTCAGTTCGATCAAAAATAGCGCAGCGCAACAAAGTTATTTTATATAGAACTGTTCATTGTAAGATAAATTCGGACTAACTAATCATAGTAATCATAATTAATTAATTAATAGATAAACCAAAAATACGTTTGAAATTCATGTATTTTTTGGTTGGTACTATTTCTGTTGAGAAGCGTAAGTTTATGGAAATGCTAGGTTACGAAGAAGTTGTACGTTGTCTGAATCGCTGAATGCGGCCTATGACTTCGTCCAATTTCTTGGCGGAATTAAAATGGTCATTTAAGTAGTACTTAACGGCGCGGTCGAACTTGAACGTTTCCATCACCTCCCATTCCACCATGAGCTTAATAAAATTCTTCACTGGGTCCAGAGCTAAGCTTTCGCCTGTTCAATTTTGGCAAACAAAATAATATTAAATTAAGTAAAATGTTTAAAATGTAAATTTTATTTTATAAAAAAAATTAATTACCAAATGGCAGTGAATTTTGCTGCACGAGATTCTTGATTTCCGACAAGATATCCATGTGAAGTTCGCCCTCGAAAATTTCGCAGTCCACAACTCGCTTGAGGACGCAGGCTGCCGTGAAGTAAGTGTCCAAAATGGGCTTGAATAAATTCACCAAAAACTGGAGTCTCGCGTGGTGCAACTCACAATTCACTTTCAGCATATCACTGCCGAGGTCGTCCTAGAAGGGTTAGTTAATTAAATTAATTAACAAATTGAACACTCGGCAAATATATTTTTTTAATCGTCAATAGTTTACCGCAGCGAGAAGGCGGTTTTGTTCCTTCATGTAACTGATCGTGCTTCGCACTCCAATCTCCAGAGGTGTACAGGGCGGCGCAAAGATAAACTCGTATTGGAGAATCTCACAGAATTCCAGACACAGCGTCACCAACTCCTCTTCTGACACACTGATCTCAGCGCCTTGGAAGTCATCTGTGCCGGAAATCACTGCAATGCAGGTGGCTAGGAAAAGAAGGAAGTGATTTGATTTCTTAAACTGAGTTTACATTTGTAAATATTTTTTTCGAAAAAAAAAATTACCAACGACAGCTTCCGTCACGTAGGCAGGCATCAGGCAGTTGGAATAGTAGGCCAGTTCAATGACATTCGGGAGAACGGTGACAGGGCGCACAAACGTGCACGTGTCTCGACCACGTGGAATCGTGTCAACGCGCACCAGAGCTGGTCCAAGAACGGTTAACTACAAAAAGGTGAACAAAGTCAGAGTCAAAGTCGCCATTTCATGACCATTCGTTGATGACAAAGTTAGATCAGTGCTGATTCTTACTCCGTGGTGAATCACTTCTGTAATGTCCCCCTTGATTCCGACGTCATAGCCCATTTTCAGCATTTCTTCCACCAGACTCTCCATTTCCTTCGATAACGCCTCCACCGAGACTCCTCGGCGATATTTGTTGAGCAAGAGAAACGCGATCGCGTTCGTTGACATCATTGTGAAGCACTTTTGACCCTCTTTTGGAAACAAAAAATATTTTTATTGTTGTTGTTGCAAATAAATTTGCAAATTGAATAGTAAGAATCTTCATTTTTTTGTACCGTAAATTGCGTGCTTTGCTAAATTGAAAACCAACTCCCGATGCTCTGCAGAATCTGAGTCGACAGAACCTGAGCCGGAAGTGGATAAACTGGCAATTCTTTTAATCTCGGGGCAAGTGCCGTTAAGTCCGTTGGAAATCCGGGGCGGCATTGGAGAACCTCTGGATAATTGATATGCCTGGATATATTCCTATTTAAAGGGAAATCAAATAGATTCTGTGTAAGTTTTTAGTAATTTTTCCACTTTAGAGGGACTTTAAAAAAAAAAAAAATGAGAAAAAATACCCTGAGTGAAAAGGGTTGGCCAAAGTCAATACGAGCACTGCCAAACTTCGCCTGGAGAGAATTCCAAAGACCCTGGGCAGCCGAGGCAAAGCTCTCAGAGATCTTGGGGCGACCAAGCTGCTCCCTAATGAAGTTGCCATCCAACAAGCGCTCGTAGCTGAAGTTGACAGGAACGATCAACATGTCTTCCACCTTGTTCGCCAAAAGCGTTTCCACGACAATGCTGAGAAGCCCACCTAAGATGGAGAGTGAATTAAAACAAACCATTAAAATAAAAATCGATTTCTTAAAGGATTTTCAAAAGAAAATGAGGAAATGTCCGATTTGAACCTTTTGGAAGACAAGGCTTTCCCGTGCGGGTTCGACCGCCTTCAACGAAGAACTCGAGATCATTGTCGTCGGTCAGATTGCGGGTAATGTAGGAGTTGAGAATCGCTCGGTAGACAATGTCCTTCCGCCCTTCTTGACAATCTAATTTTCGCTTGATAAAGAAACCTCCGACGCTTCTCATCATCAAGCTGAAAAATGGAAAAAAAATCACTTTCAAAAATACCATTTCATTCATAATACAAAAAAATCTCTGTTTTGGAATGTTTAAAGAGACCTGAAAATGGGAATGTTGAGATTATCCCCTGCAGCGACAAGGGGCGCTCTGATGTCACAAGCGACGAGAACCCATGACACGAGGACGTAGTCCACGTGGCTTCTGTGAATTGGCAGGTAGACGATGGGATTCCCCGCCTCGCGTGCTTTCCGAATCACCTCGATCTGACTCTCTCGAACCAAAATTTGCGGATAAATGCGTCCCAGCGTTTTCCCAATGATCCACGACGCCACACTGTCATAGATTAATTAGAATTTTTTAATGGAGGGATTAAAAATGGGAACAAAAGTCGCAACTCGCACAAATCAATCAATCAAATGAAATCACATTCCCATTATGAAGAAGTCGTGAGTAACGGTAATAATAACCGTCACCAATTTTTTATTGTCATTGTCACCTTCAGTTTGACCGCATAGTATCGTCATTAAATTGGTATGTGCCTGCATACCTCATTTTCCATTGATAATGACTGATTTGGCACAAATAACGTGCTACATGGCCTCCCATCTTGCGCAACTTGAACTTGCACTCTAAATCCAAAACGATGATAACCAAGACGCTAAAGTAGTTATAGTCGTTAGTAGTGGAATAGTTACTAAAGTGACTAGGTTATTCATTCACTCGTCTTAGTTACAAGTGGTAGTGGATCTGACCTAGAATCTCTGCGTACGTTTTTTTATATGGACTCAGGTAGTTTTTTGCGGTTATATAATCATTTACGGTTACACTTGTTAATAACTACCAGCTATTATGATTATCTTATGGAATCAATGTCGTGCATTGTCATCGTCACCGTTCTGCGCTGGCTGCGAAAAGCATGTAAAATAATGTGAGCAACGACTTTTTTCTACTCCACGCCGTGGCTAGTCAGCAGCCCAAGACATTAAAAAATGCAGCAGCAGCACGGCGAGATGAAAAAATGTAAAGTGTAAAATAATCGTCCATCTCGCATTCGAGAAAAATATTTAAACGTTTTTAAAGGTAGAAGCAGCCGCTGCCGTTGTGCAGTTAATTTTTTTGCAGGATATAAAATGATCATGTTTGATGTGTGCTGTGTCCCTCTGTAAAGTACTTGACTTTTTTATGCAAATCTCTGAAAATAATTAGAGGTGTGAGAGTGTGTGCGTACGCATGTATCTACCTATTAAAATAATACTCGTGGGCTCTAAGTTGACACATGGCAGAGAAGACGCATTTCAAATTTTAATGTGTTTGAGTTAAAATGGTAACTGGCAAGTATTTAACTGAGGCTAGGGATTTAACAGTAACCTGTTGCATGTAGCCTAATGAATGAGGCGCAGGCTCAGACAGGAATGAATTTCATTTTATGAAAGTGAAGAAGCTAAAGATTCAACTCCGTCATTGTCCACGTCCTGCCACATAATTAATTTCGCCCTTGATTACAAAATCTCGGCAACAATAATTTTGTAAATAAAAAAACAAAATTGAGAATGGTTTTTGATATGCTTGACCCTCATTTTCTTCTAATGGTAGCAGCCAGCTGCACAAATCTGACAGCTGCATCTTTGTTACTATTACACGTTTACAAACATTAAAATCATATTTAAACTATAATGGGGCCCAGGTTCGGGAAAATCTTCTGGCTTTAGATTGCCAATGACTAATATGTAGCAAATTATTTTTTTGGAACACGTCTTATAAATATTTTTCCTTCTTCTAAGAAGCCAAAATCTTGTAACTAACGCATCATTCATAATATCATAGCATAATAGAACAGAACGGACACGAAACACTCTCTCTTTCACTTTAGCAGTGTGTTTGTCCGCATCATTAGATAAAATATTTGGGTGCTGCAAGTTCATTTTTTCTAGGTTAACCATTTTTGTCTTTAGTTGAATAAATCCTAGGTGATTGTTTAGAGAGGCAAAGGAAAATGTGGCCTCTGTTCTCGCCTAAAACCTTACCACGGCCACGTGTGGGTCAGGGTCTCAGACTGCTGAAATACTTTTCATTTCATCGCTCAAATTGTGTAATGTAATCAAGAAGTTCTCCTTTGCAGCGTTGCATATTTATTTTTGCATAGTCAAAAGATGTTTTTTTAATCAAACTTGATCTTGATGCTGAAGATGTTGAATGAATGAAATGAGAGGAGATTCTTACCGAACAAAGTAGGAAAACCACGGGTTGGAGGCTTGCTTCGCTCGCATGCCTGACACGATGCGCTCAGTGCGTGACCTATGCTTTGCAACTAGTTTTTCGAACAGGCCAGAAACTGGATTTGGGGGAAGCTCCCTGCGTGCCGCTTCCTCAATCGCTTTGTTCACCTTTTCGTCGGCCATCATCTTGAAGAAGAAAAAGAAAAATCAAATTCAGACCTTCACATATAAAAAAATTATTCTCAACCCAAGAATCTCGGCAAGTAGGTAATCTCCATTTATTGGGAGGAATTTTTATGAATGTCACATTTACATACGCATATTTAAAAAAATATTTTCTTACATCCTTGAATTTCACCATGAAGTATTGCTCGCCGATGAACCATTTTCGCCAAAAGAAGACGAAATAGGCGCAGAGTCGGATGTACCAGGGATTGTGCGGCTCCCTGGTGTCACAGTCCAGACAGTTCCTCAGGTCCGTGCTCGCCGCCTTCCTCTCCGGCTTGTGCAGGCCCTACAATACAACAAGGTAATTCAATAGTATCTCATCAATCGAAATTCTCCACCCTTCCCATCCATTTCTTTCAGAAAAGAAGGTGCAACGCCCTTCTGAAATCATCTCGACAGTTGAAGCGTCACGCACCAGTCTTTCAACTTCAACGTCAACTCGCTTAATTCCTGATTGCTTAAAAAACTTGATTTGATTAAGATTACTTTTTCCCAACCTACCCCACTTTTTTTGCTTACGCAATATTATGCTGCTACGCACGCAGTAACTACGCACCGCACCAGAAAATTTCCTATTATTAGCTTCAGTGATTATGATTAACTATGCAAGATTTTTTATCTTGGTGGATGTGGATACATCGAATGGAATCTTGAACTTTATAAATATCTACAATCTACGTTTATATTTTACTGAATCCACGTCCACCTGATTTTATAAAGTGGCTAATTACATTATTTGGAAAACTGACCACAACACAATGAAGCTGCCTCAAGGCATTGTGTGTGATTACTGAACTGAGCTTTTCATTGTTACTCGATTGTTACTGATCGTGTGATTATCATCAGCAAAAAACGATAAAAAGCCAAGACAAGGCAAAAGCTTCTGTATTTTGGGGTCACGGATTAGCAATGCATTGTTTCAATCTGAATCTTTGATTATTTACCTACCTATTGCAAAATTGAGAGATAATTAGGGCAATGTGAGAAAAAATAGGAAAAAAATGTCTAATTGGATTAATTAAGTAAATCTATGAATTTATCATACATTTCTCTGCGGATGAGAGCAAACGGTGCAAAGAACGCGGTCCCCGTCCACGGCGACGTTTTGAGTGGGATTCAGTCGGTTGATGGGTTTGTAGAAATTGAGATCTTTGAGTGGCTTCTGGAGGTGTTCCGGCTTCCTTCCATAGCGTCTCGCTTTCAGTTCTGATTTTGTGCATGGGGATCCCGTCCAGATATTTCTCTTCGCGCTGATTCACGTACTCGCCGGGTTTTGTGCGGGTCGGGAGCAAAAACACTTCCAACTTCTTGAGAAGCATTCGCACCACATTCGGTGCACTAGTTCCCCTATAAATCAACAAATTTTCACTAATTTAATAGTTAAGCATACTATTCATTAAAAAGGGAACCAGTCAATAACATCTTGAGGTGAATGAACTTTCAGTAAATACTTAGATAAAATGCTTTAATAATCAGTGTTGAAAATTTGTAGAATTTTAAATGGTCCATGTCACAAAACTGGATTATATTGTTTAACGCTATTTAATGAACAATATGTTTCAAGAGTGATGAAATACTCATTTTAAATGATTCATTTAATAAATGCACCATGCCATGCCCAGCTTTTTTGTCCAATATTATGACGACGAAAAAAATTAATAAGTACATAACTAATAATGACTGAATAATATAAATTGTACATTTTGAAATATGGTCCAATAAAAAAGGCTTATTAAATAATTAATATTTAGTAGTAAAGTCTTTTTAATGGTTAATAATAGATGAAAAAATTGAATTTTGCGCTAGAGACTGCGAAAAAGTTTCAAAGTGGGACATTACAGAAAAGTGTTGAGTTGAGTAACACGTGCTTGTTTTGTCTTCTAAAAGACTCTGCTCAGATTAAAAATTATTCGGCAGTTAGTTAGTTACCTATTTAATAAGTCACTCAACGAGTCATGTTATGTTAGTTATCAAATGTTGCTACATATGTCGCAATCAAGTCGATTTAATTTTTTTCCTACTAATTTTCTTCTTTTTAATCACGCTCTAGAATGTTCGAATCCATCCCATTTCATTGCTTCGACTATTTACTATTACATTTGGGCAAGCAATATTGTAACGGACAGCTTTCAAATTTTTTTTTTTAGAAAAAAATAACCGCTTTGGACTCATAGTCAAAATGACTCGAGAATAGTAGAAAAAAGGTAGCTATTACAAATTATAGTAATATTTAAGAAACATAATGACAATAATTTGTAACTATTAAACTATAACTACTACACGCTGCTAACATGTGAACAAATGCATTTTTTGCCAGTGCAGTGTCATTACCAATGAGTGAATGTAGGTTTTTTGTGTTTTAAATCGTTCTCATTTTTATTTTCGTTTTCTGCTGCTCCGCCTTTTTTGTCAGAGTTTATGGCGAAAAAAAGTTTTATTGCACTTTTTCTGTCCAACATGAAGTACTAAAAAATCCCCTCGCAGGCACAATTTCTTAATTATGCTGCACGCTGACTTTATTTAAAAGTCCCTTGAAAATGTGCCTTTAATAACGGGCATTTAACAATTTGCCAATCGAAATTTTGCACTAAAAAGACTTTTTTGCTCTCTTCACGTAATTTCAGCCTGTGGCGTTTTCTTGCGTAATGATAAAACTGACATTTGAAAAACGCCAAGACGCCTTTTTAGTACTTTACTACTATTACATTATGACCAATGATCAAGTTGATTATCATTATCATTGTCATCTCATAATTGTCAGTGTGAATGCAGGTTTACAGTGAGGTGAGATGCATCATTCTTCTGTCATTATCTTGCCATTTTACTAAAAAATGTTTTTCATATTTACACGCACAAAAAGTAAACTTTTTTGCTAATTGGCAGTTAAAAGGTTTTTTAAAAAATTGCTAGTGACACAGAGATGACCATTTCATTTTTTATTTCTTTGCCTGAAAAGCGAATCTGAAGCAGCTTGATTAGTTAGTTTCGAAAATTGAAGTAAACAAGTGGAATGAAATGAATGCCGGAAACTGGGTTACCACTAAATATGTAAGTACTTATGAGTGATGACTCATGACTTGTTTGCGTCCCTTCCCATTCCCTTTTGGTCTGATCAATGCTCACTTCACTAATAAAATAAAGCAGAAGGAGCCGAAATGTCAAAAGCAAATTGAGCAGAGAGATTGGGATTGCGAGAGGCAAGCAAAGTACTTGACAATTATGTAAGTAAGGTAACTAAAAAGTGAGATAACGTTTTTAAATGCTTTGCTTCATTCAACAAAGTCAACACGCTGCCATTCAGTTGTTTTCTTGTTATCGTTCTTCTTTGTAACCTGCAAACTTGTAGGTGAATGGAAGAGAAGCGACAATGTCGTTTTCTATCCCGACCACTCGTTGCAAATTGAGTTCAAAACTCTAATGCAAATAACCTAGCCGCTACTACATTACTAGCCTGTAACAAGATAAGAGTGAAAAATCTTGACCCAAAACAATTCCTAGCAAGTGCAAATTTTTCTTCTCGAAAATTATCCTGATTGCATGCACAACAATTCTAGGGCTTTATTTTGTCGATGTTGTCCACGTTCACGTCCAACAAACGAAATAACGTAAATAACATATTTACAATTCACTAACTAAACTTAACTAACTAGCTAAACAAAAAATGTGCATTTGTATTTACTAATCTTTGAAATGCTAATGAAACGTGAATGACACATCATTTAAATTTGTCTGTGTGATAATGTGCATGTAAATGAGATGATGACGTACTCCACGTTGTTCCCTACTACCAAAGTCGCTCCTGGTCTGTGGCATACTTTACTGCTGCTGTTGTCTTTGATGCATGAGGCATGGACCTTCGGCAATGCACTGTCCTTCGGTGTCGGTGTCATGCTTTTCAAATTTCCACAAAAATTTCTTCTCGTTTCATTCTTTCAAAAAATTGACATCTCCTTTAAGATGACACAACACAATCAGAAAGACACAAGTCACACACTTTCCTTGTCAAAAAATGGACAACTTCCGTTTCGAAAATTGAACGAGGTTTGTAGTTTAAATAGGCAGTAGAAGTGTGAAAAGTCGATTTTCATTTAACACGGTCAATCGTAGAGGCACAGAGAAACGATTCGCAAATTTGTAGTAGAAAAAGATAAAAATTTATTAGTATTTAACACGACAAAAAAATATTGACGAACTCTTTTTAACTGTTGTTATTGCGTTAACTGATTTTGCTGCTCTGTCTTTTCTGTTTGTGTCGAGTTTTATTGCTTGCTTTATTCTTGTTGGCCAAATTCAATTGTGCAATCTCTCGAGCATGAAATTAAAGAGAGGAAAAAATGGGTTTTAATTTAAACGGGGAGAATTGATGACAAGCATTTTGAGACATGTTGAGAAATCACTTGAATTTTCTAAACGTTTTTTTACTTTGTAAATTAAGTGCTTGTTTGGACTTATTTTTTTCAACAATAGAATTTATCTTCGGTTTAGTTCATCTTCACTTGATAATAACAAATAATTATTTATTGTTTGCGATGAAAATAAAAATAAGGAGGAGCAGTTAAAGCGTGAAATTATGCCACACAATTTTCTTTCTTGTAGTCATGCTCACTCGCACAGTTGTCGGTTTACTCCCACTGACTGACATGACCGCAGCAATAAGCCATGGCTATTTAAAGATTTCCCATTTTGATTGCCTGTCTCTGCACAAATAAATAAATGTGTCTTCCAGAAAGAAAAGTGTGCTACGTTACGCTGGGTCAGCCTCAGCCTCGATATATTTGAGAGGACAAGAAATGAAATTGTAATTGAATTGATTTTATTTCATTCCACACAACTTGCAAAAACTGTCCTATTTTACATTGCGACTCTGAGCTCGGTGCAACATGACACTTTACTTTCGGTTCTTCTAGTAATGCGCAATGACGTGTTAGCAGACTCATTAAAATGCTAGCAGTGTTTAAGAAAACGAGGAATTGAGCTGATTCCAACGCGCTTTATTGTATTTGCAATGGTTTGATGAGTTGCATACAACAAGGCATTGTCAATGCGATGCAATGCCACGTCTCAAGTTTCAAGTGTGAGTCGCGATTTACCAGCTAGATTCTTGCAATAATAAAGTAAAGCGCTTTATTGATGAAAGTGTCATCATCAACATTCATCAATTTTAGGCACTTTCGCATTGGCAACTTTTTTTCTGGCACATGTATGTACATCAGTGGTGTCATTTTCTGCGCACCGGTGAAGAAAACTTTGGACGGACAGCTACGATATACTAAAATAGGAAAATAAAATTGTTATGGTTGGCTCACTCAGGCTATGCCGCTCTCATTTTGCCCTTGATAGAATACACTCAGATCAATCAATGTGCTACTATTGCTTCCTTTTCCTACCGTTACTCCACTTTCCATGTGGATGGAGAGTTGCGAACACTTTGAATAAAATATCAGCTCATCAAGAATTTATCTAACGCAGGCAGAGCAGAAAGGAAACGAGGTCATATTGGAAAAGCAGAGTAAATAAGAAACAAAAAGCTAAACAATTTAAGGGGCTGGTTCAACTCGAAAAAGAGAAATGAAAAGAAAATGTAGGAAGGATTCGCAGCCTAGCCTCGTTCACCTTCATTTCTTGATTAGAGAAGAAGGGGAAAAAATTGGCAAAACAAAATTAAATAGGTTCATTCATTCATGAATTGAGATTTGTTTACGAGAAGGTAGTCACAGTTATTGAGGAGGAAAACCGATTGTCGGTGTGTGTGGAATGTCATGCTATAACACACAAACACAATACAAGGGGTATACGATTTTTTTTGTGTTATGTAAATATTTTTGGTTCAGGTGCGACCGTGAATCTGCGGCAGTAAACTGAGATTGTCAATTTATGTAAAAGAAAATATCGTTTCATTTGAGGTTGATGAACGTCGAATATTAATTGATATGCAAGGAGACTATCTAAAAGCTGTATTTTGCAGAAGATAAAAGTCACTGATGCGGCTCTGCAGTTCCTTGAGAAGCTGGGAAAAAATTTCCTTGAGAAATTAGGAAAAATGAAATGAAGAATTGGCGACCACTCAAAATCCATTGTTTCCGCTTATATTAATAAGCATAAAGTGAGCATGCAAAATTGGGATTTTACTTGAAAATTCGCACATGCGTTCTCAAGCATTTTTCTTCTTATTGTGTGCTGCGCTGCGGCTCATGCCTTGCCACTAATTGACCGTGTCGTGTCGCTAACAACTCCACTAGTCATTAGCACATCATTTTATTCACCTTGACATTTGCAGATTGAGTGGGACATGAGAACAGGCAAAAAAAGATGCCGCTCCTCTGCTCAACAACAAACTGTCAACTGAAAATAATCAATTGAAACATGCCATCGTTTTTCATTTCATTCTGAACAGGGGTCAACCTATTTTATTAAAATTGGCCGGCTTTTTAATGCATCATAATCTAAGGTAATAAAATAATCAGGACCGACCGTTTCGTTTTTACTAATGATTTAAAAAAATGTTTTGTATCATGGCGTGAGTGATTACTGAGGATTATTAACTAAAAGAATAATAAAGATGTGACAGTTGTGAGGCTGTGTATGTCTTTACTACTAGAATTAATTTCTTACGCAATCACCGACTAAATCAGTGTTGTGCTCAAGAAATGATTTTCAAACTGAAATGGTGACAATTGAACAGCTTTACATAATAATAAATTAATGGAGATTACATGCGTGCGCAGTTTGGTGTGACTGTGACGTGCGCTCGTGAGTTCGTTCCTTGTGATAAAAGTTTGCGTTTTATCTTTAGTTTAAGGCTTCTCAGGGTCACCGCCGCAATTTCTTGCTCCAATGCCTGCCTCTTCACTGTATTCACTCACTCTGCCCTTGCTTTGTTTTTTTTGTAGACGCATCACAATTAAATGCTTTTCAAACAACGTCTTAATTCTAATTTAATTCTGGAGCAAATTAAGATGACAAAATGAAAAAAGCATTGTCACTGTGCGATTTTGTTACGACTGAGAAAATCTTAGCTAGCCTACGATTACATAATAAATGATGATTTAATTTTTATTTTGGAGTATTTAAACTGGTCATTTTTAAATGTGAATTAGATTAAATTATAATGAACATACCGATATCTCCACCAGCAGAATCCGAGGGTCAGGAGGCAAAGACCCCATTCCAGGGTGAACGTGGGTGACGGAAGGGCGATCATTTTTCGCTGGTTCCGGCTTTTCTCACTCTTAGCCTCGAGTTATTCAGACTTTTGACGAGGAGGAAAAGTCAACACTCTGACTAACGCTACCACGATATTTGCTACTGTGAAATCAAGTTGTTTCCTAGCTGAAACAACAATGCACTTACAAGAATCACAGCGATCACACTATGGCTCATTGTAACACTGCATATTCCTGAGCGAAGTGAGCTGACATTTAGGGTTTTTTTTGTTGGAAAAACTGGAAAAAAATGAAACGTGGATGAACCACGGCGTCGTGTGCAGATAAATTGAATAAGAGCAGAAATCTCAATTATTTTTTGTTGTAGTCACAGTCGTGCAGAATTTTTTGCGGTTTTTTAAAGTAAACTCCCCTCCACGTAGACTTGTATTTAATAGAATGATTTGAATAAACCACAGTGACACGCTATGCCTGCACTTTTTTGCAAATTTCTTCAGTCAGGATATGACGTAATGTTGCGAGCCACACGATTTTTTAAATTGTTTTGAATGTCACATGCAATACGAAAAGCCACTGATTGTATAGACGAAAATTTGAGCGAACCTTGCAAAGGCACCGTGTGACAGACCGAACTGTCCAAAGAAGAATGATCTATGAGTAGCAACTGTTGAGTAATAACATCTCCAAGAAAGATGACTTCCAAAGATGACCGTGATACTCGTGCTCTGTGCACTCCATCGTGGCGAGCTGACAGCAGTGCTAATGCTAAAATAAAACCAGACAGCACGCAACGGCAACAACAACGGCAACTCAACAAGCAGCGAACATGAACATGAGAAGATTCCTGCTCTTGGTTTATCATCATTCTTTGGACATCCTCCTCAGTCGCCTGAGCAGAAAAAGCAGAAGGGCTCCAAATACTCGAATCTAATGTGTAGATTTTCGCCAAACCTTCATTTCAAACTACATGCATTTATCTACACACATCAAGGCACTACTATTGCTCTTGTATTCTTGTCGATGTCAGCAAAGGCGTCATAGTCACAGTCATGAGATAATGCTCCTCGCTTTAGTTCAGTCATTGTCATATTTCGTGTAACTTAAATATGTACTACGTATGTATCTACAATGTAATCAGCAAAGCGCCACTCTGCCTGGCGCTATCACACTTTAGTTGCAGTAAGCAGAACAAAAAACGTTCCTTTTTTTCAGAAGCGTAAGGAAAAATGTTAGATGATATTTCTAGTCAAGATATTATTATTATCCTTATCATGTCCTTTGCACATGAGTAAAAAAATGTTTTGAGGGTATGCCATTTGATGATAACAGTTTTTCAAGGCTCCTTAGCTTTTGGGACTGTTTTTGATTTTACCCTAACATCCACAATATAATGTAATTGAAATTGCAATGCATTAATGTAAGTACGAAGAATGAAATACATGAATGAGATTAGAGCTAGAGTTGGCCAGTTATGAGCGGATTATGTACTTTAGTAATCACGATTATTCGCAAGTTAAATAGTATTAGGCTACGCACGGGCACAAGGTTCGTATTTGTCTTAACTCAACTCACTTTACCTTCTAATTGTGAAAAAGTGCTTCATGAGGTTTTTTGCGAACCTGAGCCAAAAAATGTTATTAACTGCTAAAAAAGCATGGCGCGCACGGTTTTTATGTGTATTAAATTTGACATTTTGTTGGCATTATAAAGCCTTTTTTTTAATTCAATGGGGTAAAATTAAATTTGACATTCCATGTCCTGTCCTACTCGCGGAGTTAAAAGACTCATTTAAAATGCATTTCGCAGATTACCTCAAAGTTGATTAAATAATAGCGAAAAAAGTGCAAGTGGTCAGTGGTCATGCCTTCTTTTCTCTTTCGCACTGCGTGGATGGAATGGAGGTGGATGTGGAGGTGCGTGTTCGAAAACGAGCTCATTCGCTCAATTCTTCAAGCAATTCACTTGCCTTTGCCCACATCCACATCCACAAAGGAATTGAGTTTTGATTGTGCAGCATGATCATGAATGATTCGATGATTATGATGCGGTCTCTCGAGTAATATTTAATGTATGTGACATTATTTTTGTGGCGCACTTAAAGGTTGTTCTAATAAGCCTGTTTATGTGCCATATTGTCCCCACAAGTAAACTATGACAGTGAGCATCATGATTAGGCGTTTTATAACCGTATGTATGTATCTACCTCACAGATAGGTCAGACGCAGCCAGCAAATTTCTTCTCTACTTCTAAACATTTTACCTATGATCTTTGCAATTGACAAAACCGTCCTCGATATTTAACAAAGCAATGTAAGTAGAAAGATGCATGTACTTACTGAAAAAAAAACGTTTGAAGCTCTTTACTTGACTTGAGTGAAATTTTATTGTTATGTATAAAGTAGCTATTTAATACAAATCTATAATGTGACTAAGTGCGAACAATTTCATTCCTTGCATTTCCAGCCGTTTATTCTCATCTTCAGCCGTTCCTACATTGCTTTCAGCGAGTTTCGCGAAGTCTATTCTAGAATCGAGATGAAAAACAACAACGTTACGTTTACGTGCATGAAATATTTTTATTCTCAATTTTTCGCAGCCCTACTTAAACAATGCTCCGTCCCAGATATAATTGTGCATACCTATCTAATAATTCTATCACGTCTACTAGAGCAGTTACTATGTAATTAAAAAATACGTATCTGATTGATTTACCCATCATAATGATCATTGTGTAAATAATACTTTGTATTTATGTAATTATGTCAAAAGCTCAAGTTGCTTTGGGTCATTGAGTATTCTGAGTTCCTGGGTCATGTCTCATGTCATCTGATATCGGTGAAAAACGAAACGTTAAAGAGCAGGCAGCTAAAAAGTTAAATGTCATTGGGAAATTCTTTATAGCTTATAAAAGACTCAATCATGGTTTAGATGAATGAACAATGATTTAATCAGCAGAGATGCGTAACAATGGAAATTGTTGTTTATTCTGTACTAGCATAGTATCTTCTGCAAAATGCGATAAATTAGTGTTATCGTAATTAATCATGATTATGTATTAATTTGTTTTTACAAGTCATGATTACCGCACTGCGTTGTATTTGCACATGATTGAGTCTAAATCAGGATGCGATACGTATGTACTTACAAAATGAACAAGACACAATGATGCATAGAGACAAAGGAAAAGTTACAATGAACGTTTAAACGAAATATGCGTGACATGAACTTTTCATTTTTATTTCTACTAACTATTTAGTTGCAATGTAATCATTTTGCTGCATTGCCAACAATCTAATAATAATAAAGCGTTACTTTTCATCTCCGCCAGATCATGGACATAGAAAATACCATTGCATTTTGCATTACATTTACACAACATAAACCCCCACAGAACAGACATTTACCACCAACCACCAACTTAATGTATCGTTTAATAATAAATGTGCGAGTGTGATTATATTATTATGGCGAAAAAATTGGTTACAAGTTATGAATGAGTGTAAAAATGACAAGGCCGGGAAATGACCTATAATGTGGCGAAAAAAGGGTCAGCAGTGGATAACGTGGTAAGGCCTGTCAAAGCATTTTAAATATTGCACACCATTTCCAAAGGAAAGCGGAGTAGAATTGTAGAATGTTGTTTGGCTTTTCTTTCGACAGTCAAAGTCAACTAAATTACCAACTCCTAGGATCACTCCTCAATTATTCCTTGCCATCGTCATCCTTATTTTGAGCTACAATCATTAGCATGCAGTAATTTGTCATCAACGAAACAAATCGATCCGTCACCAGACACTGAGAGTCTCTCTGTAATGTAAACTAACAAAGAAATTTGTTCAGCCAAACTAATATCTGGGCAATGCATGCAATATTTTGCGAATAAATTGCATAATCGTATCAACATCAGCATCAACTAATGGAAAAAATTCTACAGAGAAAAAAAAAGTTTTTGAAGCCTGGAGTATTTTATATGAAGATTGCAGAACGTTTTTTAACGACTTTTA
The DNA here is from genome assembly GCA_021029165.1 of Cyphoderus albinus. Taxonomy (NCBI): domain Eukaryota; kingdom Metazoa; phylum Arthropoda; class Collembola; order Entomobryomorpha; family Paronellidae; genus Cyphoderus; species Cyphoderus albinus. The sequence goes on from VYYJ01001859.1 coordinate 23,397, forward strand.
ATATCCGTGTCAATTCAATAAACTATTTATCTATAACAAGGAATTAATGTGCGTGCATTAAATTGCATAACGCACTTGACTAGTCAGTCCAAGTGAGTGATTTCTTATGATGATGATTATTTTGACTCAAAGTTGTCTGCCAACTACTAAAGCAGCGTCTAAATTGCAAAAAATGAGTAATGTATTTTGTGCCGTATTTTGCCAGACTTGTCTGGTAATAATCCATGAGAACCAGAACAGGTCGTGGTTAGCTCCAGAGACCTTAGCTATTAGCAAGCAATTGCAGCAAATAATGAGCTAAACATTATAGACACATGAAGGTGAATGTAAATTGGTTTTGGTATCACTTCGTGTGAGGGAAAGAGTTGAGACAAAATTTGCGCTAAAAACCTGCAAAATGGCCCCTTCGATCATGATCATCATAATATCATCGGCACAAAGGCTGAAACGACAAGTACGAAACTTGGTGTAAGAGTTGAAAGGAAAAATGGTTCATTTAGATCTAAAAAATCTAGCGTGACCTTCGGTATTGACAGATCACTGAGTGATGACCGGAGCACGCTCTCAATAGTTGCATTAATAGCTGAGGGTCAATGTCAAGCAAAGATGACTTTTGTGATGTGATGCGATGATGTTTGTGAATGAACTTTTAGAGGCATTGATCATTGATAGTAAAGTAACACTTGTTTTCCAACATTCAACAATTTTACGACAAGCTAGAAAAAAATTGTGGGGGCTTGCCATCATTATGTATTTTACATTTATACTTCACTACATGCTACACACACAGACACAATTATTATTATAATCACATCGAGCAACTTGTTTTAGATGCAATAAACAGCAAATTAGCTAGTAACTAGTAACTAGTGTTTTCAGAAAAGGATAGTCAATTTTGAAATTTGTAGAAAGTTGACCTTCGAGATTATTACATAATAAGGACATTCATTTCATTGTTGTTGTATGCTTCTACCGCACCTAATCGCACGTTCCATTTGCCTTTGCTAGATGACCGAGATTGTGCTAGCAGAAATTGATTATAGTGGACAATAAAATTCTATCTAGAATTCTATTAGGGTTAAGTTACAATACAGTCGAAAATCTTTTTATTGGATAAACAACAGTGGAAGCGTCACTTCACTGACTTCACTTGAATCTGCGAGTTGGGTCGTTGGGTGCGATCGGACGGACTGAAACTTTCTCAAGTTTCAGTTTTATAGTGATTGATTCGTTGATTTGTCTATCACAAAGATGAATATAAATATAGAACATAGATAGAGCCGGCCTGAAAATGGGTTGGAAATGTCAAACTTAAATGACCATCAAAAATTGCATTTTATTTTTGTTTAAATTGTAAATGACTTCATGTTTAAATGACGAATCCCCATTATAACATATAGCCGCAACTCATATAATCGCTATTTCGTCGTGTCTAATTCATCGTCTCCTTATTTCGTCGTCGTAAAATTTCAACGTGGCTTAATTTCGTCGTCTCCTTAATTCACCTTCGACCAAACAACATAATTCTCCTCATTTCATCGTCTCAACAAACTCATACCAGGTGCATTGTCAGTACACTCAACGGTAAATAATTTCCAAGATGCATATGAAAATGATTTGGCATAGTTTTTTTTGCATAATTACTGAATGTTTAGTTCATATGCTAATGATTAAAAAATCAGGTAAGCCACCGTGCATATCGGTTAAATGTGCAAGAGAATGCAATGGCTACATCCACCAGTAGCATTTTTATTTTCTTAAGAGCAAGTCAAGAAATTGTAGCAATCCCATAATTCCTGAATCCGATAGTGAGTCAGTAGAAGCCAGATTTAAAATATGGAATCAAAAGTTCAATTCGGGTTAACGCAAAGAGGCAAACGGAAGTTGGTCGACGAAGAAGGGCATTCCTACATTTTCCATCATGTCGACAGAAGGAGTCGATCTTGAAGTCCGTGCATTACTGCCCAGTGACAAAACAATAAAAAATAACAAAAAAATGGACAAATTCTATTAAGAAAATTGAACCCAAAACAAAAAAGGACATTTTTGTAGAAGACCTCCTCGACGCAAGAGGAGACCCATTCTTAATTTTTGACTCTGGAGACGAGGATCGTTTATTAATATTTGCGACAAATAATAATTTAAAGGTAATACTAATTTCATATATATATATATAAGTATAAAAAAAAGACTCCCCAGCACCAATAACGCTGTGGAAGGCTGGAACATTCGACTAAAAAATTTAGTTTCGTGTCAACACTCTTCGTTCTTAAAATTCATTGAAGTATTGAAAAGAGAACAGGATAAAACAAACAGAGATTTAATTCTAAGGCTTTCTGGGTCAAAAAAGGTTAGGGGTTCCTATAAGCGTGTCAACGATAGGATAATAAAACTAGTTACTGACTATGGGCAATTTTCCGACAGGGAGGATTTCATTAAGGCTATTTCTATCCATGTATAAAATTTCCGAAAAATTTCTAAACGCAAGACAGACTCCGAAAATATTTGTTAGTTTACTTTTATGTTTGTATGTATGTTATTTAAAATCTAAATGATGTTGACTGTGATTTTTAAAAACTCGATAGATAAATATATTGTGAATATGTATCATTAAAGGCATCTTATTATTTTCTGAATGCATCTTGGAAATTATTCATTATTGAATTATCATTTACTGTTAAGTGACAATGCACCTGGTATGAGTTTGTTGAGACGATGAAATGAGGAGAATATGTTGTTTGGTCGAAGGTGAATTAAGGAGACGACGAAATTAAGCCACGTTGAAATTTTACGACGACGAAA
>VYYJ01001860.1:0-26188 GCA_021029165.1 Cyphoderus albinus
TCACAAATAACTTTCAGAAGTGGTGTGGTTTGTATAAGGGAATATTCTCGAAATGTTTATCCGAAGCAGTTCCATTCCAATGGCCACGGACGATTTTTTTTTGGACGGCGACATTATGAAGTTTGGATTTTGGTAATAATATTATGTGAACAGAGATTACTTACTGCTGAATGTCTGCATTCTCTTCCGCTTTAATACTGAAAAACATATTATTTGATATTTGGTTATAGTAAGAATAGGAGCTCCGCGGTAAAAGTCATGTAGAGAGAAGATTGATTTATTTTTCCCACAATAATATCAAATGAATAACTCCTTGGACAAAGCGAGTAAACAAGCGTTAAGGAGACAGGCGTATGTAGCTTGAGATTTTAAAAAGGCAACTTTCTTCTCGGTCTGTGATAGCTCACGACACGACTTACTGCTCTCATGTCTGCACGTGACGTTCGTTTGTAGGTCGAATAGAATTGCGTTTTACAATACTAAAATATGGACCTCTGCTTAAGTGTTTAACGTCACTGACATTGTCGAATTACGTCACTGTACATTTAAGGCTACTGTTACTTATTTGTTAGCAAAACATTGTTGGTTGTTGTATTAAATGTCTTCCTTTATGGCTAAGATTTGTAATGCCTGAGTTTGATTTACGAGAGATGGGGGCGTCTCGCTGCTTAAGTATGATGAGCTTGCAGTTTTTGTACATGCTGTTTGGGAGTCAATAAACTGGTTGGAGACTGTTTATCTTGTTATATCGTAAAAGTCATTTCATGAGATGGAGACAAAGGAGAAAGATTTGTTGGGGGATGCAAAGCAAAGGAATATCAGAGCCAGTTACACAAAGAATATGGTAAAAATAAAAGTATTATATACCATGGAGTAGTGCATGTGTAAACGAATGCCCACAATGCATAAACTTACATCTTTAATGAGTAATGACAGGCAGTTTTAATTGAGATAATATTTGCTAGGGCATTTACAATTCGGATAACCTTGGAAGGTTGATTATGTGAATGAGATACGAAACGACACATTAACGTATGGAATTTATTACTATAGCACTTTGTCGTCCAATAAGAATTGTCAGCATATTGAGGAGAATTGGACAGAAATGTTACCCCTACTTGTTTTTAACGGGCCATTCATTCTTACTTTTAACAAAAACTTGTATGGAATTCTGACTCCTCCGCAAATGCTTAACTCGTTTGTTTTGGCAAAGGCAAGGGAAAGCTGTGCTATCATCCTAAATAAAGAATCGATTTAAACGTCATTTTAAATCTGCACCACCAAACCAAGCATTTGTTGATTGTGCATTCTCTGCAATATATAGTCCGCCGAATATTTTATGTACTAGAAAACTATGTCGATTGACAACGAAGGATGAGATGAGTATAACTTGCTGAATTAGGTTACCCCAGAATCTCAAATTCAATCGCGACTTTTATATTGAAGCGGTATAAGACAATTGACAAAAACTATTCTCCTCCTGCTGCCTATTTAGGCAATTGCGTATTTTTACATTTACTATAGGTAAAGACCGATGTGCTGGTAGTAAGCGTAATATTATTTTGTAAAGTTACCAACTCAGCCGAATTTTAAAAGGAGGAATAAGCATTTCAGTAAAGGAAATGGTGTTCCCAAATCACAAAGCACATCGAGTGTATGATCTCTGGGGAAATTTGCTGCAAAACTTTGCATGGATACATTTAATATCTTTGGTCTTGGTTAGTACTTGGTCTTTGTGGCTTTAAAAAGATGGTAAACATAGAATAAAATGAATGAAAAGCTTTTTTAACATTTTGGAAAATGCCTTGCTGATGCAAGTGGTAAGATGCACGGGTTGTTGATACACCACACACAATGAACACGCATCCATTTCATTTCATAGGTTATACTACGTAAAACGTCTAGGCTGAATAAATCCAGCAGAGAAAGACAATGGAACTCATTCTATTTCTCTGATACGAAGTAGAGATGTTATAAATAAAAAAGATGTTAAATGGAATACATGAGAGAGATACGTATGAACAAATATGCGTATAACATACGGTTATTGCTGTTTCAAAAGGACTTTAAAGGAGTAATGGCAGCAGTTTAGACAAGTACAAAAGATTAACTCGGTTTTCATGTATGGACAAACACTGTCCGTAAAAAAGAATTTTATTTGGTTTGCTTATTTACTTTTTTTTGCAATCGTTGTCGTTTCTTTCTCTTTCCAGTTTTGTTGTTGTTCTATTGCGCAGAAACGCTTTGAAGAAGTCGGACAATGAAAACAAGATTCAAGCATTATCCTTGTAAGAATATAACCAAGGTTGGTTGGTACATATAAACTGCTAAAAAATTCGTTGACTTTTGGAAGACAATTCTCTGTAATAAAGCAGATTTGTTATCTTTCAATAGCACATCAGCTTTAGCAATCTTATAGACTGTTTTCACAATGAAAATGTTAGATTATTTTTTAACTTATTTATATTGTCTATTGTCAAATTTAGGTTTGTTGGACACATCATTTTCCATATGTCATGATTGTGTAGTTGTGAAAAGCTAGAATAATACAGTGAAAATGATAAGCAACTTTCAACATAGTCGGTTGGAGGTTTCGGTTAAGTACTTCAACTGACGTTCTAAAAGTGGAATCAAATCCATGATCACTTAAATGGAAACTATGACGGAGTTCCTGAAAAATACATATTTCATTTACTTAATGGTTTTGTTCCTTCTACAGATTCCTGTCTAGACTGAATTGTCCCGGAAAACGTATTGTTTGCTCTAAGCGTTCTACTATTTTTGGAATTTGCGAACTAGCTTAATCACAATGACGTAGATAAGCTGCCTAATGAAAACCTTCAAATTAAACTACGCATTTATAAATGGTTACGAAACCAGCCTGATATTAAAAATGAAAAGGAAAGGAACCTTACATGATTTTCTATAAAAATTATGATTCATGTTACGAATCATCGCAAATGATTATTATGCCGAAGAAACTTTCCACTCCGCTTCAGTGCATTATTGTTAAATTGCTAATAAAATTTCAAACAAAGCAAAGAATTGTTTGATGCCTAAAGAGTTTGTCAACGATTTACGCGTTTATTTTAATGTGTTTGGATATGACGATTATGTACCCTTTGACATGACGTTTTGACTAAACCTTTTGAATCCAATAAAATTCAGTCGTGCCCCCAAGATTTTGTAATGGTTGGCGACCTTGATACAGAAGTAATGAAGCACATGCTTGCCTTCTATTGTCATTTCATTTTATGCAACAGCTGGCGGAATGGGTGCAATGTGTAATCATTACACTGTAATGCACACGTTTCTTGGAATGGAAGCAACAAACAAAACGAAGAGGGGGAATATACGAATATTGGCAATGGTATGTAAGACGAAGTAGTCGATATTTTCAGAGCAAACTACAGGCTATCACGTTAGAACTACGTCATTCAGAAGCATTTCATGGCAAGTCGAAGTTTGTATGCGACTCATGCCTAAACACATCAGTTTTTTCTGCATCTGTTAATTTTATTCGGGAAATTCACAAGTGAATCCAAGCAGCCAGCCAGTGCCACCATCAATAAAGGTTTTGTGTACTTTACTCAAGTAATAATGCACTATTAAGTTGCATATGTAATCAGGTGAAACGTTACTGAGCATGTGGCGTTTTCAGTGGGACAGCAAGGTAAAACAGAAGGAATCATTACCAAATTGCCTTGCATTGTAAGAAAATCGCTTCCCATGTTGTTTACTTTCCCAGCGGTATTTATTAGCGTAGCGGCGAAATTCGCTTCCTTTTATTATGCATGATTCATCTTTATTGTTTCTCTTCGCCCTGGCAAATAATTTGCTGTGTGTCCACACTCCACAACTTTTGATGGGGTTTTTATAACAGAAACAAACACAGTTTTCCTTGTATTCATTATATAAACGCACACGACTACTTCTTTGATGCTTCACGTCACATCCCGTCCTTGAATTTCTCAAGGCGGAACTTTTCTTTGTGTTCCTTTGTGTGGCCGTCTCTGGTTCTCATTAATGTCATAGTCAAAAGAAGAGCGCATTTTCAACCTGATTTTTGTTTCTTCTCTATCACAAACTACCCCACATCCAGAAAATTTAATATTCCCTTACGTAATACATAAATACCTACTTATATTTGACTACCAGAAATGGGTCCATTCTACTCTGCCCTAATTCTTCAGAATTTTCTTCATTCTTCAAAGAGAAAACAATAATACCCTTTGATTGCTCCGGGGTGCTTATTTGCTTATGCGTAAGTGCTAGTTAGCGTTTTCCCTTCAACTTCTCCTTGAACGCAAGTAAGTTCTCTAAACCAAGAGTGCTTTCTCCGTTTTAAGTTCACACACATTTCAAGCATCAATTAGAAGAGCGGACAAGCTTGTTAGAAAGTGAAATAAAAGAGAAGAACTGAGGGAAATGCATTTTAAATAAAATGTAATGATGGCAGGAGCAGGACTGCAGGACTATGTAGCAAAAGAGAGTTTTGTATGGAGACATCATTTGCTTTTCTTCCGAGGAAGTGGATGTTGTCATTATTGTGAACCTACATACACGATTAGAAGATGGCATGAAACACAGAAATCGTGGGAGGGTAGTTTCATGGATGGCTGACCACCTTGCAATTGCAATGCATGTTTAAGTGGCGCCTTTACTTTTAGAGTGTAAAAGTAAACTTTACGTTGAATCCGGTCGGTAAGCGGCGCCAGTTTAGCACGAAGATTAGGTGAGAAGCGGACTTGTTTGTAACTACTCAGATCATAGGAAATATTGAAATATAGCTGTTAAAATCAGCCTCTTCTAATTATATAAGTAAAAGTCATTAAATTATATATTTAATGTAATCGTTCTTACCGGAGACACACACGGTTTAGTCGGCGATTTTTAATAGCATGCATACTTAAATTACTTGCGTTTGCTTATTCTTTTTTTTCAAAGATTATGTCGTTTTGGTAGAGAGTAACTGTTGATTTGAAAGAGCCAAATTTAAAAGAGCTATAGGAATAGGACACAGCATCGTACATCTTTGCATCTTCACTGGTGCACACGAAAACTACAAGTTGTAGCGACTGTGAAAGCGTAAGATAAAAGCTGCTCACGTCCGTGTTTAAACTATTCAGAAGAACGAGGAGAAAAAAAGGATGAAAGTGAAATTCTCTCGTCTAGTTGCTTGCGTTCCTATAAATGACGACTTCTCCTTTATTCAAAATTCAACAGTTTCACTGACTTTCCATTCTTTTGTCTTTCTTTTCTTAGCGTATTTAAATTTTCACCTGCATTTTTAACGTAATGGTGTGAAACTCCCATTCCTCTATCTTTCTTTACTTATTACATTAGCTATTACGATGACCCTTTTAATTTTCTAGGGTTTGTTTTTTTCTCACTGAAAAATGCAACCTCAGTGGTGGTGGTGAAACATTGTTAATATAAAAGAGAACACGGTAATGAACATTTAGGTGAATATCCAATCTTAAGTAATAAAAATCAAGTTTGCTGTCTCAAGTTTAATTTAGTGACGTGAATTCTAGAATGACACGGAGAAAGTACTTGTTGAACTATTATATGCGAGGTTTCTTTGATTTATTGCCCTTAATGACCTAGCTGTAAAATAAAACCGTCAATTCCAGAAATGTATCGTTTGTGATATTGATACAAATGATCTCAATGATTGCGCTAAACAAAACCAAATAAAGCTGTGTTTCAAATTTTAAAGAAATGGAGGAATGAGAGCTGACATTTAATTCACAACTGCTTTTGATAAATGGATGGTTCTGATTGACTAAAATCCATTGGATATTCTCATGTGAAAAAAAAATGAATATGGAGTAAAAATCACAAAGTACCTGAGTCCTTCAGACATGGGTAGCATTAGTGCTACCTCCCGCTTCAATAGTGTTGTGATGATGGTTTTCTTCACTCACTCAACTGCTTAAAGAGAAACTCTGGTAGAAAGAAATCTTTCATCTTCTCTCCTCTCCACCATCATTCTCATAAGTTCAGTTCTTCTTTTCCAATTTATGTCTCTCATTTCACTTCCTTTTCCCTTTGTAAATAATGATATCGGTGAGGAGGTTGTCTCGAACTGAAACTCTCTGCCTTCTTCAATGCGCTCTCGAATTGAGATGAGTTGACAGGAATCAGACGGTGGATTCTTGTCGCCCAATGTACCTATATATTATCTATCTGCTTGAGTGTGTGTGTGGTAAAAATAAGTTTAGACCAAGCTCAATGAGTAGAACTGAGCTAGATGAGCATTAAAGAACAAGTTTACTAATGATGGCCTTACGGAAGCTTAACTAGAAACTGAACTTCGAATCACACATCTTCCAAGATAATGCTGTCACAGAGGGAGTCCCCTAATGAACCTTGTTATAATACAGTGCTTGAAGACAATTTTCGCAATCTCGAGTTTTTTCATGGTGTTTATTATTCGCCTCGACTTTTAAACAAATTAATGGGCATTGAGTACATATAGGCATTGGAACATATAACGTGCATAAGTAATATAGTAATTTTGTTCGTAATAAGATATAGAGGATGAGTTCACTGAGTATTTATAATACTACGCCGTAGGACGAGGAGAAAGTGCACATTGCAGTTAAATACTTTCCTAGTGCCTCTAAACATACCAGACACTAAAATATTGTAGTCTGTTTTGTGACGGGTATATCATGAGCGGTTCAAATTTGCCAAATGTCGGCCTTTGTTAGAAGGATTTATGCGCGTATAATAATAAATTTTAAGCTTGTTTAGAGAGAAAAGAGTTGTAATGTTATTTTGTTGGCATCTCGTTTCCTACCATGCATTTTCTGGAAGCATCTTCTGTTCTAGGGCAAATTTAATGTAAGCTTGGTAGCAGTAAAAGTAATGGATGCGATGCTAATAAGTATGCTTCTATAACAAAGTTAATAAACCTTACATGCTTTTTTCGGTGTCAAAACATGAAAACCATGAAGAACCGTATCAATTAGTTTAACGCAAGGCTTCAAGTTTTTAAACCTTTCGTCAGAATTCAATTTAGATCATGCTCTTGAATCAACATGGGTTCAAATTTGTACAGTGGATCTGTTCCGTTTTGTTAAATGTTTTAAACGAATAATTAAAAGGAATAGTTGTTAAAAACCTATACGCACATTGCTTAGACAATCCATCGGTATAGGAGGATGCCAAAGGCGAAACTTGTTATTGACCGACCAACATGGAAACAAACTCAGTTGGTGCCACTTTTCTTTTGTGACAAAACTTCATCCATTCTCATTAAAATAAGGCAATCCACTGTTGATATCGTAGTTTCGATACGTCCTGCTACGCAAACAGGAACAGAAACCAAAACGAAGGCTCAAAATTCAACTGTTGGTCAGTCGACCTCAACTCTGACTATTGTAGAAAGCTTCAAATTTCTTCTTTTCTCTGTTGATTGTACAGGTCTAAATAGAATAATAATAATATCATCGTGAATTTGAATTTCTCTTTCCAAAGATTTTCGCCAGCTAAGAAGACATAATCCCTGCTTTCTTTAATACGAAGTAGGCAGTAAGTATGCGGCTTCTTTTTTCCTAGGTCGGAAATTGAGATACTGGTGCATATTTTTTGTAGGCGAGCGTTAACACGTTCATAACGGGTTTCTTCAGATTTTTTCACCAGAAAACGGATATGCGAGAGAGAGAGAGAGACAGAAAAGAAAAAGAGGCAAAGATGCATTGAGAGAGGGAAAGATAAAGGAAATTGGAATTGTATGGAATACAAATATGAAAATAACCTTTCCTTCGAAAAACGTTGTTGCTTTCCAAATGTTATAGCGAAGCTGTAGGTGCATACCGCTGGATCGCATTCGCCCTCAGTCCTTTCAGACTGCATATTTGTATATATTGTAAGAGCCACACATAGACACTCATACAACTGTTATTACTACTACTACACTTTATTTTAGCTGATCGATAGAGCCGTCCAATCCAGAATTTCGGGGCTCCTTGTCGGCAAGCTTCGGTGTTGGTGCCTCCTTTACAGTGGAGTAAAGTAAGACCTGCTAATATGCTGGTGGGTGCACATCGTCGTATAATATGAGAGTGTTACATTTTCTACATAAAGAAATTGCAGCTTTGAGTTCAAACCTAGTTGGTTTCTTTTCAATGACTTTTTTCAAAGACTCTTCTGCAATCTACCCACAGTCAGCTTCTTCCGTAAACAAATGCTCCGTGATAAACGTCATCCGCATAAAATTAATGTTTCAAGTGCACATTCGCAACTCGTTTTATGACTTCATGCTTTAATTTTGAAAGAGCAAAAGAAACTGCTACTTTTGATTGCGTGTATCAGTCTGTAGAATAGGCGAAGTCTACAGAGAAGAATAGGAAAGCGCATTTATTTTGTGTTTGAAACATGCTGGTTGCCAGCTCGTTGGATTTGTTCCACATACCACTGCACTAACGAGAAAAAGGAAATTTTCAAGATGCGTATTTCCTAAGCATTCTTATGAGCTTTAAAGAGCGAGGCAAACAGGCTGATAAAATTTTCGGTTTGAAACATCAACTTTCACGAAGTACGTTATAGCCTATTACTTAAGTCATTGATGGTGGTTTCAGTTTCCTTCTTGAGTTTGCACGCGAAATTTCGTTGTTTCGCTGTCACATGCAGTATGGGTGGGAAATTTTGGGAGAGAAATCTGCCTCAACTGAAGAGTACAAAAGAGTGAGCCATGATCCGATCTGAACAAAGAAAGGAATATTGTTGTTGTTGTCGCTATCTTTTAGAAATAAAATCGGTTGTAACTTGTAAGGATTCCGCCTGTATTCATTGCACAAATACCAAAGCGTATTTGAGATAAATCATTCATATCCCAGTATTCCTTTAGTTCTTACTTGTACTAAGCGAAGTAGATTGGCCCAATCTAAAACGTGGGTAATAACAAAAGATAGAATAATGTGAGAGCGAGGGTGAAAGTTAAGATGTTTAGTTAAATGGTTTCAGAGGAAAATCCTTCATGACAATATCTGATTTTATAATGTCTTGCAGGCTGTTTGATATTTGTGTTCCTCAGCTATTTACTAGCATTTCCCTTATTGATCTGTTAAGTCGGTGGAAGGATTTCCGACGCTTTGAAAGCTTTACAATCACAGCCTCAGTGTTTAGAACATTTTTCCTGTAAAATTCTACAAACGATGCATTTTATACTCTTTCCATCGTGTGTCCTATTTAAAGGTGGCAAATTCTGCTTCTACTAAAAAATCTTGGTAAGATTCGTAGGTAATATCCAGGAGCCTTTAACATGAGGCACAGCTGCCAAAGCCAGCCGTTGCGGTGCTGTTGTAGCACTAGAGTTGTTCCAAGTTGAATCTTCAAAAAAAGATTTCGTCTTCCATTCTCTTTTTACTCACAGTCTTTGCCAGAACAGAGAATAGACGACGAGTTCTAAGGAAGTATAACGTTGCAAACAAAAAACTTAGGAAAGAAACTGAAACTGTTTTTGTTGTCACATCCTGTCAGTGGCGAGCTACAACTTTGCGAAACAAGAATGATCGAGGATGAGAAGTGTTTTGTAGTTTGTTTAATTTAAAGACGACCATGATAAAGCTAGATTAATGTACCAATATTGATCTACAAGTCTCTTCATTGTTTAGGTTTTTATTTAGATGGCAGTTTGTTGTTCCACATATAATACTCTCCCCATGTTCAATCAGTCAAAGCATCTATGACCATACACGTACTTGTCAATTTTCCCCAGTGTAGTAACAAAGGGTCTGGTTCGACCTTTTTCTTTTATACGGTCAGTGTTTCATCCAATTGTACTTTCATACAAACTGGACAGAACCAATCAATCTTGAGTCAGCAAACTTCGTCGTAAAAAGAAAAGCAGAGTTGTTCATTTTCTTGAGAATAGTTTTTTTTTCTTCATTTGTTATGTTCTACAAGACAAATTTGGGAGTTGGTGGAAAATAACAGGAAAAGTGGAAACTTTAAGAATATAAAGAAAGAAGACGTTTCCAAATAATAATGTGTACATGGTAAATAAAGGTGAAATGATATTGTATTTCATGTCGCCAGTAGTGCGCTCTGAAAATATAGGAAAGCATTGATAAACAGAGGGACAGGTATATATTTTATTTTACAAACACGTTAGTTGTTTTTAAGCTATTAGATATTTGGACTCGACTCCTCGTGATCTGCTCCCTCATTCATTCGGCTCTGAATTGTGCACACATGTGCAAATGTGCATGCAAACAAGACACAAGAGGAGGTAAATAAAGCAACAAAAGCTTGGATCATCATCAACTTTAACTCACAACAACCTGGCTCCGCTACTCCCAAAAGTTGCTGAAGAAGAGTTTTTTGCCGGACAAGACATGCACAATGATATAATTACTTTATATGAAGGTTGCTGATTTTGTAATGGCATAGCTGCAGCATTGTAACCTCCAAGTGTTCCGCTACTACTGGAGCTGGAGGAACTGAACTTTTTGTTCTTGTCTATCCGTGTGCGTGCTTTGTACGGAGGAGGTGTGTTTTGCTCCGTAGAATCACCGTTCTTGTTGTGCCACGGAGAGAGAATGAGGTGCTCCAGTGTTCCAGTAGTTTTTGGAGGGAGTAGTATGTCCAGGATGCCTGCTGATTTCAGACTTTTGTACGTCAGATCTAACTTTCGAGAAGAAGCGGCGGCACCGCATCAAAATTATCTTTGCTGTTTCCCTGCTCCTGTCTTTGTAGGTTTCACATTTAATGTGAGTAAACTTGGTACTGTTTTCTGAAAAGGAGATCGTAATAATAAAAACTTTTTGTTTCTTCATTCTCCGTTGTCTTCCTTCCTAACATGAGGCACGTCCTCATTTCATGAGAGATTTACTTTTATAGAAGGGGTTTTCTTCCTCGTCACGAGGTACTTTGGGAAAGTACATTGACTTGAACGTTTTGTGCATGTGATGCAGCATTGAGGAGTATCAAATGAAGTGTTTTATATTCTTCGACTGTTCAGTTCGCCGTTCCATTTGCTGCTGAGATGAGTTGGAGCGAGTGAGTGACCATTTAAGAATTCCACCTACGGTTCCTCTGTGCATTAAAAGTGTAGTATATTTTTGGAAATGCTATTAGACTTTGCGACTTATGAGACAGCAGGATTGTATGGTTTTGAAACATCAGATTGACTCCTACCGCTATCAATGTTTGAAAAGATTGTTGTCTCAAACAAGGCAAGAAAGTAGTTTGTGCTCCAAGTGAAAAGGTGGTAGAGTAAAAGTCCTTTCTCTTTGAGAATTCAACACCTACACGAAAACAACGTTCTCTACCTTCGATTGAAACTTGATCTGCAAAGCTTACTTCCTTTGAAAAAGGAAGATTGGGAATATTTGAGGAAACAAAAATAACGGTTGTCGCATTTCGCGTCTCAACCACCTTTAGTCGCAGCATCAAAGAAAGTCAGAATCTGACATGTGCCATATGCATGGATAAAACCTACCAAGGCGCCAATAGAGCGATTACTGAAAAATTCATTGCATTTATAGGAAATCGTTTTGTAATCGTCCAGTTCCGTTACATCATCTTATAAAAGTTAAGAATTTGTCCTTGCTGACCCATGTTGCCAAACATTTGATTGTAACATCTTTGGCGTGACGTCCAAAATCTTTCTTTTCTGACTTTTCCCGATTTTATGTTCAGGGAATGAATACAGTAAACAGATGGCGTGGAATGATTACCCATTTAGATTTGATTATTATGGAAAGGGAAGAAATGAATGAGAGGACTTCTGGTTTGAGAAACGACACAACGTCATATTCAAATGTTTGCTTAGCAATGTGTGTAAAGTAAACAAGAATCTAGAAGAGGATTGCGTGATCCGTATAAAATTGTGTGGATATGTTCAAAATGAAAGCAGTCGGTTGATTATGATACTTAACATCGACGCAAGCATTTCTATAGAGTGCTTAGCTCATGCAGATGTGAAGTTTTACTAGTCATAGTCATGAGTTAGAGCAACGAAGTTTCGGGCCTCGGAATGTCAGCCACAGCCGAGTCGTAGTCGTACTTTGTGTTTGCATGGAACGTTATTATTACTGACCTTCATTAAACATTCTGGTCTGAGGAAAGCACAAACCTCTTTCATTCTCTCTTTCTGCGAGTTTGAGTTTTGTTAATTGTTTATTATTTCTGGTGCAAATGAAGAGATTACAGTTCGAGTTCTGGTTGATCATCTAGTAAATCGTGTAAGTGTTTTTGAAGTGACTCTTCAAAAGGCTTTAGTAGACGTATTATGAAAATAATTACCGAACCATGCACGCTGATTCAGATCTGCGCCCATAAATCAAGGGTTCAATGTGTGCTTTGAAAATAATCGGCTTTTGCCAAACAAAAGGACTGAGTTATTTGTTGGATTTGTCGTGCGATGACCTTCGCTAGTTAATCTACAAAACCAAAACATTACGCAGGAATAATTTTATTCTTTGGGAAGAATAATAATCAGAGAAGCGTACCACAAATTCTGTAGAATTATCACCAGATTTCCTTTGCAATGGTTGCTGTTTTGTGACATAATACAAATTATTGTTATTGATATGCATAGTTGACGACAGTGCAACCAGTTGAATTCACTCTACTGAAGATGTAGATTACCACCTGCTGCGGAAACACGAGTTAATGGAATACACTGTTTGTTAAGCTGTCTACGTCTACACAATGGAAACGATTAAAATTAAAATAATGGTTTGATCCAAACTTTGTGGGGAAGTGAGTAGTAATTAA
The DNA here is from genome assembly GCA_021029165.1 of Cyphoderus albinus. Lineage (NCBI taxonomy): Eukaryota > Metazoa > Arthropoda > Collembola > Entomobryomorpha > Paronellidae > Cyphoderus > Cyphoderus albinus. Next base: position 12,736 of record VYYJ01001860.1, read on the forward strand.
GTAATTAATTGTAGTGGTAAATTTGTAATAATGAAGTCACGTTTGGGCAAAAAAATCAAGTGATGGTGTAAAAAAAGGAATTGGGATCGACAAAAACTTTGATGAGGCTCAATAAGGAGCTCATATTATGTGGTGGAAATGTCGATGACAGATGTAAGACTGAGTAGTGGAAGCACTGGTGAGTTAACCAGTGAAGGGCATGGAGGGAGCGGTGGCAGCAGTGGACAAACGATTGGACCACATAAACTTCCAAGAACGCTTTCCACTTCCGTTTTACGGATTAAGCATCGGAGTTCCTTTTGGGAAAAATTTGGTGCTGATGAAGCAGTGCTCAGGAAAGAAGCGTAAGACAAGCTTTTAGAAATTATTATAAAGGAGAGCTAAAGAACGCTTTCCACTTCCGTTTTACGGATTAAGCATCGAAGTTCCTTTTGGGAAAAATTTGGTGCTGATGAAGCAGTGCTCAGGAAAGAAGCGTAAGACAAGCTTTTAGAAATTATTATAAAGGAGAGCTACGTCAATGAAGGAGGACTCAAATTGCTAGCGACATATTTTTTTCTTTTGAAAGATCAAATGAAAGGAAAGAATAGGGTTTAAAAGTTGACTTTTTCTTTCTTTTAGACACGGAGATGACCTTATCGTTACACCGTTTGCCCAAATCCTGGCCAGTTTACGCAGCGTCCGGAAACAACTACATCACGCTTACTAATGTACCAACACACAGGTAAGAAGATGTTGAATTCGAGTATGTACAAATAATATCCAATTCATGAAATGGAAAAGCAGCAAAGCATTGTTTCCACTTCCTTTCTCATTATTGTAATGTTATTAAGTAAGTTTGTCGTTTCAAGAATGTCCCCTCGGACCATGCATACGTCGGGCATTCTTCAATTGATTCATATTTAGTCCCACAGGGCAAAAGAAACTTTTTACCAGGAAAGTATAAAAACTTTGTAATCTACTTTGAGTTACTGACGGCTGCAAAACTTTTCTGTGTTATGTAGATCGAGAAGATCCTCTAGCTCTGCTGGCGGACCGAGTCCTCAGCCAAAACATACTATCGGTGGTAAGCAGAAATTCTCACCACATTTTTTGTTTATCGGCGTTTAGAGTTAGTTTGTTAGTAGAATGTCTTTTTTCACTAAGTTGATAGCGTCATTTTGCCTAGAACTGATGTTGCAATAAAGGTGGAATTGAAATAAAGCATTCATGAACGCCTTTGTAATTTGATGAATTTGATGTACAGCTTGATGGATATTCAACGAATTTTATTTGATTTAGATGATAACTTTACGAAGTTGGCTTTGGAGACTTTGGATGAGTTGGATTGGTGCTTGGACCAGCTTGAAACTATACAAACGCATCGGAGTGTCTCCGATATGGCCACATCTAAGGTTAGTAACTGACACGTTACCTCATTAGTTTTCTTACTTAATGTGCATACATTTTGTAAGACTTCGGAGAAAGACAGTAACTAGTAACTCCAAACATTTTACTCTCATAAAAACATAATTATGCCAATCTAACTTATTTCTGCGAAGTAACCAATCACTTTCATTTATGAGTCATGAATCATAGTACTGTTCTGCGAAACTGATTTTGTCTAATTGATGGAGATAGAATAGTGAAAGTGAAAAGTATAAACCAAGGGTCTTGAAAGCTGAGAGATTCTCTGAAGCTTCTTTTAAAAAATCAATCCTCGCTTTCTCTGCAACTGCCTAAAACATTAGCTCGCGGAGGATCAATTCTTATCTTTATCAGTATACAGGGTATAATTTGGAATAGTTGCTGGTATGAAGAAAATAATTGCTAAAGATTAATTTCCTATAAGTCGTTGATTTCAACAATTGTAAAAAAGCAAATCATCATTAGCAGTAATTTTTATATTATTATGCGATGAAAGAGGAAAGCTCTTAGCAAAAGTTACTACTCGTTACTCGAAAGTTACTCGATCTGTTAATCCGACTGCATTTAAAAAAAGCAATTCAAGTCATCATTTTTTTCTATGATTTGTTTAGTTTGAGTTTCTATGAAGGTTGAAATATAATTTTCAGTCAGAATGGTACTTAAGCAGCAGGTACTTAATTAATTAAATAGTACAGCAGGTGACTTGTAAACTGAATTGTTGTATAACTGATTTGCATTCAGCATTCAGATTTAATCTTAGATTATTAACTAGAAATCTGTAACGTAACCCCTATGGAGCGGAGTGAGGCACGTGGCCTTGCTGTAAAAGACTTTAATTTATTTATTGCATCAGCAACCAAAACATCAACTGGACAAGAGTTATTTGCATCACGATTATTGCTTTCAATTATTCCTCTGCCAACGCATGCTGGACAATGGCATCGCATAAAAGTAAAGCAGTGGAAGAGAAACAATAATTTTCTAATTGACCTTATATGGTCTATAATGCAGAGTTGATGAAATAAATAGTACGCTCGTTTTCTGTTTCTTATGACCAACCTTGCAGGTTTCATGTGTCCAAGTTAATGATGACAATAGACGACCATTATTAATGGCTACATTTGTATGCTTGTACTTGTCCGGCTTACTCAGGCTATTTGATGACGCCAGTATGAATGACCAGTGACCATTTAGGAACTTTATTAGTCGATCACTGTCACTCATGTTTCTGACGGGTGAACACTCGTATAATAATAATGCATAAAAGACAGTGGCAAGGCAATCGAGAACGACATGTATGCCTACAAAAATATTATTCGTTTAGCTGTAGCTACCGTAATAATCGCAGTAACAGAATTCTGAAAGCAACAGCAAAGTAGAGTATGAAAGGAAACCTGTACTAAATCATGAGCGATAGCTGAAACAAAATCCGATGAGACATTTTCTATGAATAAATCTGTACTTACTTATTTACTGGTGTACAAGCAGAACTCTATTCTGTTATTATGACAGTGCTATTTAAAATATTATGCCATATATATCCTCTGTCAATCATAAGGAATGAACTCATCCAATCCTACATCTACTACAATGAGCAATTTATGAGATTTTTATTTCCCTCTGGGGAATAGTTTACTCATGTTGTTCTTCGCTACAAATACATATTTTAGTGTTTCACTGAATTGTAAGCAGGAATCGGCATGTGAAATGTAGGCATGTTCAAACGATGTCAGCACACACCGTGATACAATAATCCAAAGCTGACTTACATAAAATAACGGCGCGACCAGACTTCATTTTCTCAGAATGAACAAATAGTTTGAGCAATTTGTCGGAAATATGATTATTGTGATGCGATACGCGAAATGCAGTTTACAATTGAATGACGAAAGTGTACTGTGAGAAAGAGAAGTCATACTGACAGTGAATGTATTGCTTAATATTGCCTGATATCACAAAAAGAAGATTGGCTGACCGGCTGGCACTATTGTTATTCCTGGCGTGTGTACTTACTTTGCAAGTAGTGAGTGAAAGTTATATGGCTAGGTGGGTAATGCGCCTTTAATATGATTTAGGAGGTTGCGTAAGTTCCATTTTTTAGTTTGCTTCTTTCATGGCTACGAGCTATTCTCTCTTCCTTTCTTTCCATCGTCTTAAAATATATGCAATAGAACAGAATTTTACATTCTACCTCCAGCAGAGTTTGCATTACAATGCAAAAAGAGTGTGCTGAGTTTTTTATAATATAAAATTGACTTCGTTGAGATGAACTGAGCTGAATGGAATTATATTAGTTCAGTACTGGTATCTTTGTGTGCATGGATAACTGACTATGGAAGGTAAATAGCCTCCATTTAGTAATATAATATAACTGAAATAAGTAAGTACTTGAGGGTAAGTTGAATGAAATGAAGAGTGAAATTTAGAAAAGGTATATATGTAGTAACATGTCTGACGGCAATATATTACCAATCGGGAAATACTCTAAGCTATGCTCAAGTCGACCGATTCCAATATTATATTTAGCTGCTTGTGGTGAACCACGAGTCCCTTATGAAGTGCATTTCTGGAGCGTATTGAAGTGATCCATGGCACTGATTTTTTTATCTAAAACTATTTTGCACAAATAATACGGAGAAATACACTTGGTTACATAGACTGTTCTGGAGATCCACTTGTTTTTGCCCAAACTCCAAACACTAAAAAGTCAACCCATTACCGGTTTGCATCATGGAGTGTTTAAATAATAGGGAATCTGTGGGATATTATTTTATATCCACTCAGTAACGTTGACAAGGCAGTTTTCTCTGTTGTCTCTCAGAAGGGGATTCGTGATACGGACATTATTGGATGGAGTTACATGGGTATTTTTGTATGATGAAGAGACAGGAAGACCAGATATTTTGATAGTTTGGAAAGTTAAGCGATATTAGTGGAGGAGAAGTATTCACTGGAGAATACTTACTTTAGGCAGAATCCATCGCTCTTCCTGCCTCTCTTTGCTTGCTCATCTTACCGTTCCTATCAGATTTAGGTATGTTTGTTGTGGACTAACGATTTTCATTTTTAAAAGGTAGACTTGATGAGCAGATTGGAGAATGGCTGGTTGGAATTTCAGAGACTGAAGAGACGAGTATTTTAACAGTGCTTGTTATGATGGCTTCAAGTTAGATAAAGTCGAGTGGAGCAGAGCAGGTAGCATTTAGAAATTCTTTTTTTCATCCGTTTCTCGTTTTCTTTTATCCCAATACAAAATGAACTTTCTGTTAGGAGTTTTTTGATTGAAAAGGTTCAGTTAACACAGAAAAACAGCGTTCTAGAAAAGGAAGGAAATAGTGAAGGAGTGAAAGTTTGCTCACTGCTCCCGTCACTCTTCACCATTACCATCATCAGAATCAAAATGTAGCTTCTATCATCCGGCTCTTTTCATTCAGTCTCGGGTATGTTCATTTTGCATTTAGTTCCAGGAATTGAATGCGACCATTTAGAATAATAAGATCTATAGTGAGGTACTGTAATAGTTTGAGTGAAAGCAGGTCGGTGGTGTGCTAGGTAGTCCATGGTTCACCACATTCCAGTTAAAGCTTCGTTCTATCGCTTTCATTTTTGTCTGTCATTGGTAGAAAAAGTAAAATACATAAAATGAATATATTGATGGGGAAAGAGTGATACACGGTAAATCAATTTCGTTGGAGGGAAGATGCAATCAATTTTTTCCCTTCTCCTGATATATGTGAATGTGTGGTTACTCATGTGAATGAATGAATTTCTTGGTTTTCTTTAGGATAGTCGTGAAAGGCTACATAAGAGAATAACTTCCGCTCCTATTGGGTATTTGGTGTCGATAAAAGTAGAAATACTTGTTTATTGTGAGATAAGTTTCAAAAATGTCTTTTGAAACGGACTAAGAATGCATGAAATGTTGGTAAAAAGCTGCATGTGATTAGTTACATATATTTATTATTTATTCGTGTTTCTATTTGGTTTTCGTACTTGTATACAGATATCTTAAAAGCCTGATATACATTTTTTGAAGTCTAGTGCGGTTTAGCATTCATTATTGTGCTGTCTGGAAAAAGGAGTAAAAAAGAAAGTGAAATTTTAGTGCTGTATCCTTACTGCATAGTCATACATTTTGGAATGTACGTAATGTTATTAGTCACGGCTGTCTACTCCGGGCTACAACACGAGAGTGAATGAACCAGAGGGAAAGTGACTTTTGAGCTGCCGCTGTTGAACGATGGGGAAAGGGAAAGCTAGGGATTGAAATCACCAAATACGTAACATATTTGTGTGCAAAGAGATCTACTACTTGTGTACACAGACCTGAGCTTGTCGTGGAAAGAAAGACATGTGAGGCACATCATCGTCATGATCATTGAATCGTACTTTTCCTCCGTGAAATGAAATTGATAATGATAAAAGAGGATGTCCGTCGACGAGGAAGAACTGACAGATATGGTGATTCCATTGAATAACTTGACTGAGCTGACACCCCGAATATTGGATGGTGTTCTGTACAAAACCGAATCTACGGATCAGCAGAATAGCTATTAAGTAGTCGTAAATTGTTTGTTCTGTGCTTTTAGGTTTCTGGGATAAGCATTATTTGTAAAGCCTGTTCAAACTTGCGCATTTGGAAATTCAACTTTCTCCCTTTTCTTTTTCCAACGTTTTTAAAAACATACAATGGACAATTTTATTGAATTTGATCTGAGTTCCAATCCCGGCAACAATTCCATTTGACAATACTTCGTTTGGTGCGATCTCCAATTCATTCTCCGATTTGTAACGCTGTTACTTTTATTCTATTTGAATATATAGTTGAAAGAAAAAATACAACACCTTTCGTTGAGAATTGAGAAAGTGGGACAAGATGGCGATTTGTATTCAGAATGGGTAATGGTAAAAAGTTAATGCAGTATGCAAAATGTAACATCATGAGGGATATTTTTTTGCTAGACTCTTTGAAATTTTGTTCACATGATTGACCTTTGTAGACTTGTCTGAAATAGACGTTCCTTTCGTAATGTCAATGTAAGTGCTTTTATTGGGTAATAATAATATCAAAATAATAAAATACCATCATCATCTGCCTGCTTTCTTGCCCAATCGTTCAAAAAATGACGGTATTCAACTTCGGCTTTCACTCTCGCAGAAGTAAACTTAGTAGAATTTTGTTCCCTCTTAGTCGACTGGCTTTGCAATAGAATAAATATATTTGGGTGGTGTTGCTCTTTTCATGAAACGGAAATGTTCTCCGTTAAAGGTCGTCTTTATAACGTTTTCACTTGAAGGAAAAAAGCCACTCACGGCCTATCTCTTTGAACACTTCTCCCCCTTCATCTCTTGTTCAATCATTTTTCTTTTTCATTTGCGTTATTACCAAGCCAAACATCATCGTAATATTGCAGCTTTGTTTGCTGGTGGTTAGAAATATTGTACTGTACTGCATTCTCTATTTAGCATTTCTTCCCCTTTTGGTTAACTAAAATTGGTTTTATTTAAGCCTTTGTGAATTGTGGAATTTTTCATTTCTGTGCCAGTGGGAAGTGAAATTATGTTTAGTTTGTTTCACTTCGTATCATCGTATTTCAGCCGTTAATAGTTGACTTCTAGTTGTTACTTTCTCGAAACGTGTGCTTTTGTGAATGGGAAAAGAGAAACTGAATCCACGAAGTTGCAGCCAAGAATTAAACTTGTTTCACATAAGTTATTTTATATGCAATTGCTAAATTCCAGGATTCTAAGAAGCCATTTGAGGCGAAAAACTTACGATTAGTGAAAGTTTTGTTAATTTTCATATTTCACTCCCATTTTCCTGTGTGTAAAGATTTAAATAAAATTAGGAAATTTTACAATTAAAATTTAGGAAAGAGAAGTTTTATTTGAATGAATCGTGTACTAGAGGCCCTGGTAAATCGAAAAAGAAAGGTCTTCAATTTTTACTCAAGTTGCTACTCCAAGTCGTGCATTATCTCGCACTAGCAGCGAGTTTTGACTTGGCTTGTCCTACTCTTATCTCCCAACACTATTGTTCAGTGAACGAGAGGAGGGAATAGCAAGTGAAAGCTTGATACACACGCTGAAGCCTATTATATTTTAATGTATACCCTTAGCAAGCTTCAATTTATCTTTTGCACAACCACTCCAGAGCCCTGACGTTTCTCAATGTCGCGACTACGAGGAAAGCAGGAGCAGTGAAAGTTGAACTCTTATTGTGTTCTGCACAACAGTACTACTATGGGAGTACTTTTCTTCCTTGTTTCTAGTCTCCAAATTTTATTTTTTTTCTTTACCTTTTTACTCTCGGGGCACGCTTTTCTTCTCGTGTTTCCAAAACCATAACATGACGTCATAGAAGATTGTATAAAATGTTTTATGAAGCTATAGATTTTTCTTTCTGCAAAATACAAGCTTTTCCTTTTCATTTCCCCCTGTTTTGTGTTTGCTGGCAAGGTAGAGCAGCGCTGCCACTTTATTGATTGTTGAAGTTTTTCATTTCTTGTCTCTATTAGGTATATCATTTCCTCCAGTCTTTTCACTACTTTGTTTCTGGAGAAATTCGTCATTGATAAAATTCAAATATTACCATGTTCGGAAGAGAAAATATACGACGAACTATGGATAATTGCGAATGTAAAAAATATGCTGGGAAATAAACTCCCAGGCGAACCCAGCCAATGTCATGCCACTTCTATGAACGCACCCCAATACGTGTCAAATAGGATGATTTGAAATTTTTATATATTTTCGTCTTTTCTTAAGCTACGATTATCACGTGAGTCTTTAATGGTAAATTGAATGTAGGAGGATATCATGCTGACAGCGTTTTATTTGAGAAGATAACAAAAGGTAATTGAAAGAGATTTCGTCGTCTTTTGAACGATTACCACTGCGTCTTTGTAGTATCTCCTTTATGTCACGTCATCTTCAGCAATATCATCTTAACGCGACGGGTTTGTATAGAAGTTAATCCAAGAAAATAGTTTAGGAGGACGGACGAATGACGCAAAGAAAGATGGCAAATCGACTGGTTGAGAAGGATAGTGAAAAGAAATGATGCTAGGTGCTACATAATTTGTCACGTTCATCACGGCATCCATTCATCACATTTCTTCCTGATCTCGACGGATTTTATATCTATAGATTAGTTTATGTTGTAAATACAAGATAACGCTCGCATTGTCCACGTACCATTTTTCTAAAAGACGTCAAAAGGAAATCGGATCTATATGATGAATCTTATCATGAAAACGTAGGAGTTCAGTTTAGATGTTACCTGTCTATGCAACACAACCGCTAAAGTCAATGGGAAAACTATTTTGTCAGTTAAAGTAATGCATATTGCATGATTGAAAAGTGAGCAGCATGATGTGACTTTATTTGAATAAATTTTGGAAAAAAATTTCATACTAATGAATCCGAGTGTTCTGTATCAATGTTACCACCGACATTTGATAAAATTATACGACTTGCGGTTTCTTGTTAGGTGGATTGATTTACGTCATTCGTTTTACAACATTATACAAAGTGATTCTGTTGAAAAAAATGAACCAGACTGCCAGTTTACTTGATCAGACGAAAAATTAGATCAAAGAAAATTCTTGGAATTTGTTTGATAGCAGGCGAAGAAGTTCCTGTGCATTCCTTTTTATATCGGTAACCTGATGAAACTGAGCAAGACTACCTCTCAATAACTTTGAGCATTCTCTCTTTGTGACTATGTAGTATTTGGATTAGTTTATTATTATTATTATATTTTACCAAAAAGATTGTTTGATCTTGCCCTACGTAGTAGTCGGTAGAAAGCGGGGAAGGGGGTCCCCGATGCGTTTCGCATTTACGTAATCATTTGCGCAATTACTTGATATATGCTAATTAATTCTACTTGTTTTTCTTCACTCAAATGATTAATGGCCACTTCAACTTTATTCTTGGGCACTGCCTCCAATTGCTATCTTGTGTTCAACTTTTTGTTGTAAAATTACAATTACCTTACAAGTTTTAACAGGACAAACATGATGTACAGCCATGAGTATGAAATTCATTTAAAATATTAAGTATCACTCACTTTAAGTAAGTATTCAAAATCAAAGTTTGAATTATTTAACCCAAAGGTTTATGTGTAGATTTGTTGCTTTCCAAATCACACCTTAAACACCTAGTTTTGTAAATAAAAGTCATGGAGCCGTTGAGCCTGTCATAGAAAAAGTTCAAAGCATTCTGGCACAGTGCTAATCAGATTTTATTATCTCTCGCTCTTTTGCGAGGACTTACCTTGATCCTTGATCATTCTCCAAGCAGACGATTGGTGCTGAGCAGCTTATATATAGACATTGACATTGACTATCATTCAATCGTTTCACTACTTAATTCTCCACATAAACATTCAGAACCAGCCAACCAGGAGTAAAAACTTTACATCATTACTTTTATGAGATGCGTTAGCCGCCGAGGCTAACTTCGTCGTCACTTTTATCCAAATATACCAACCACACCTAACTTCAAACGAGTATATTTTATCGTGCCAGTTCCATTTACCTCATCGTATAACGTATTTATTATCATATTGTATCACAGTATCGCGCCTATACGATGTATCTTGAAAGATTCCGATGCGTATTTACAATTTACGCCAACCAATCGTCACTTGTGCTTTTCATATACCGATTATCTTCATGAAACCATAATCCATGAGAGAAGCCAAAAATCCACGCGATTTACACAACATAAAAGAACAAGAGAAGCGTGTGCGCTTGCAAATAAGAGTTATTAGAAGGAAATATATTTTGATGGTGAGTGTGATGACTAGTTAACATTCACGTTGTCATTTAGGCGTATCTCTAATCTTCCAATTGCCTGTAAACAGTAAACACTGTAACATCATAATTCACCCAATAATATTTTATTCATTCAAGCAAAATGTTTGGGATTACTCTCAACTAACATTATACTCTTAACTGAAAGGCATGTTCAGTAAAACGAAGCACGTCTATTCAGTGGAAATTATCCATGTTTCTCTTCCCAATGAACCCTGGAACAACACATCCAATCATGAAACCAGATAGTCATTACCAGACTCAAATTATTCTTCTGATGGATTATACGGACCTCCGAGAAAGACATTTACTAATGATCTCCTTGGGGCAATAACCAGACCATTAATTGTGTTTTGCGTGGTTTATGCTTGGAAAATAGTAGATATACGTAATCATCGTTAACTGTCAGCCATCACCATACACTTTATAAATGGCACGCATAATAAATAACTTACAACTAGAGAACCAAACTTTGAGCGAAGCCCTTAAAAGGTGTCGAGGCAGTAGCAAGTCTGTAAAGACAATGCGTTCGAGATCAGTGATCGTCGCCAATTTACGAAGATCATTATTATGTAGGTGTTAGTTAGAGAACAGAAAGAGTTTGTTGCTGAAAATCTGGGCGAAAACTACAATTTTTGGTGTTACATAATATAATGAGGAAATGTTGGTAGAGTGCACCTCACTTCATTAAGTGGGCTCATGATGTGTCAATGACAGGGATTATTTAGTGAAGTGTGTGGTTGGTAACATGTGGCATTGCGTTACCATTGTCAATTCATGCACAAGGTGAACTGTGAATGCCTGCCTAAACCAATGTATTGTTGATAAAATGAAATGAAATCGTCAACGACACGAATGAAATGTATACAGAAATAACAACTTGCTACGGATTCAATTCTCAGAACAATATGCAAATGAAGATGTGGTCGCCTCCTTGTTAGGATTTCTTCGCCTGAATTACCTCATACAGTGTAAAGTAGATACATGACTGCAGTATGAGTCTCAGTTTCGCCTGTGCGTCCCATGATACTAAAATCTCATCATCACCAAATGAAACTGTGTGTGTCTTACTCACTATCATGTGATTGATGTGATACTCGTTGTCATTCCTGAGGCACGTATAAAGGAACGTTCAAAGAAGCTTTTGTCACCAGCTCGTAGTCGTTGAGAGACAAAAAAGCATGAATCATTCATAGAATTGTCGACCAAGTTACTAGTAGAGGGGAATCCGATTTAAAATTACAATTAATGCGCAGCAGACATTTTCAAATGAGAAAAGTAAATTTCCTTTCCTAGTGAACATGAGCAAAATTAAAATGCTTTAAAAATCAAAATGAAAGCAAGTCAACCGTGACTGTGAAGATGGTTTGCAGATTTTGTTTTATTTCCTGAGAGAATAGCAGCTTTTTAAATGAGTAAATGAGGAGATGAAGTACATAGTCCATACTTATTTTTGGATACATTTTCTCTACTTGCCTTTTTCGCAGAATCAAAAGGGTAACAAGTGCAGACTGGTGACAGTCTTTCAGTGAGAACTCCAAACTCTCAGAAAGCCTCATGTCTTTCTATTTGCAATCAAATGAAAAACTACGTGACATCAGTAACAATGATTATGACCAGAGTATGTCATCTTCCACAACTGTATCCCATTAAAAAGGAAACTTCGTATTATCTATATATTTACTATTACTGCTGACTTGCTGAGGACGTGTCACATCTCGCACAATAGATCCCCTTCTTCACTGATTCAATTATTACTTCTGTTATGATATGAGTTTTACCTTCTGAGATTTTAGGTGAGCACACTTCTGTGAATAGGAGCATATCAGTAACCGACATAATAAGTTTTGCTCACAGATGGAATCAATGCTCCACTTCTGACAAAGCCTTGAATTGCTTGGGGATCGGATATCTGTTTAATTATGGTGTGCGTGTATAAAAACCATGTCACTCTGTCTTTGGTTCAATCACATTAGAAGCAGTGGACTAATAAGATAAAAAATAATGATGATACTGGGACTGCTTCTTCATCCAGAAAGAAACGTCTTATGCATGACAAGAAGCTAGAAATATGTAACTTATATAAGCACAAACCACTGTGGAATCGCTAACGGGAAATAGGAGTTTTCCTAGCTTGTTTCAAAGAAATGAAATAGGTGCCCAGTGATAGTCTTAATACGGACATTGTAATGTGACCGCCTTATAGTTGCCTTATTATTATAGATATATTTGTGTAACCGCATCGCAGAATGTGACTTACCAGCAGCTTCTTGACTTGGACACTTGCGGATAGAGAAAGGACAACGACTTTACAGTTGTTAAATTTGACACTATTATTAAAACATGATTCTTCCGTTTGTTTATATACCTTACACATTAAGTGCAAGTTTCACTTGTCGACTCGAAGAAGTCGATTCGAATGTAAGAAAAGATCGTCATTCTTAGCCTATTTAGTTGTTGGTTGGACCCTCCTCTTAATTGAGGCTTCCGCCACTTCTTCCGTTCCGGTCTAGCTATCGCAGTGGACAAAGATGGGAAGAATATATGAAAACCTAGTTTTAATATTCAGCCCAAGCGAGTAAAATCTTTCTCATGGAAATCAGATCCTATATCTTTGTTCTTATACATACTGTAAAGGTCTCTATTTAAACTAAGTCCAAAATTGAGAAATCTGTGAAAGAACCACAATATCAATATTATGATATTCAAGAGTGTATTTTACAATGGTTATGATGTAATAAAACATTAAAATGATTTATAGCTTTACGCCGAAATAATGATAATTGATTTATAAAAAATAATGAATTAACAATTGCGAATGTGCTGATGAATGGACAAGGAAAGCATTATGGTAGTAGTAGTAATAGTTTTCCAAACTTAAAAAAAGGTCTTTTGTCCCCACGATGTGACGTAATAGAGATTTGCTTGCCACAAGAAAACTGACCGTATTTGGTATTTGTGAAATAAATACGTGGGAGAAAAATACGGCGACATTTAGTATACAAACCGTGGGATAATTTAGTTGGCGGAACAGTGTCTGCCGTGCAGAAATCAATGAATCTACAACCTCGTAGTCGTAGATTGCTTTGCTGCTTACTTTTTACATATGTCTAAAACCTTCAAAGACACACAAACAATAAGCCGCCTCTTATTCTTTCTGTGATGAAATTCATGACGGACTGTCCATCATGGACATAAAATGAAATAAGCGTAAACGATATATA
>VYYJ01001861.1:0-26186 GCA_021029165.1 Cyphoderus albinus
TGTAATTAAATGTTTTCTGGATTCAGTTAGCTCAACTGACACGCTCGTCTTAAAGGTAAGCTTTGCTTTTCATGTGCCACGCTTTCAAGCGTGGAATCATTTTTTGGTTCTAGAGAATTTAATGTTTGGCCATCTGTTTTTCCGTCATTCATTTTCTTTGTTCAATGAATTGTTACTTATTGTGATTATGCGACAGCAGTAGATAATTAACTAGTTTTATAGCCGGCTACTTGTGTACTTGCTTATTATTTCTATTTCCACCCACTTTCTTTTGTAAGCCAATTTTTAACGTGGTTTTCTAAATGAAGATGTCATGTATCTTCTCTTATACTATTTTTAAAATAATTTATACAACCGACGAATTTTGGAAGTAATACTCAAGGTTGAAGGTTGTTCCTAGACTAAAATTGTTGCACGTTTGTATAATTCTGAATCTAATTTTCCAGGAAATTGCGGAGACAGACAGGCGACTGAAATGGGAAAGTTGTTCATCCCTACACCGCTGGCATATGTCATCGGGCTTTTAGCATTTCTCCAATTAGCCACTGTTGCTTACTCCGATCAGTGTTACTCGTTTGCCGGTGGATCAGTATATCCTCAAGAAACCTCAAAATCCTCTGGACACACGTTACAATGGACCAAGGCAATGAGTAAGTAGAAAAAGGAAAGATTTAATGTGATAATTTAAAAATTGTTCGAAATCAGGAAAATACCATTTTTGTTTCAGTTTCGAAACCGGCTCCAGCATTTGAAGGAACTGCAGTGATAAATGGGTCGTTCCAGCCAATCAAATTGAGTGACTACAAGGGGAAATATGTTGTCTTCTTTTTCTACCCTCTAGATTTGTGAGTTGTCAACTGAAGTTTATGACTTAAACAAAACCGACAAAAATTATACAAATAACGGTTTCTTTACTTTCGATTTATTTAACAGTACATTTGTATGTCCAACTGAAATTCTCGCTTTCAACGACAGAGTTGAGGAGTTCAAAAAAATAAACACTGAGGTAAGACGAAAATTAAATGAATAGTAAAAAATACCAGGGTGCACTTTGCTGTGTTTTTTAAATAGAATCTGGAATTCATGTTTGTAATTTGTATGCCCAGGTCATTGCATGCTCCGTTGATTCCCACTACACACACTTGGCTTGGATTAATACACCAAGAAAAGAGGGCGGATTGGGTCCATTAAAAATTCCGCTCCTGTCAGACCTCACTCATACGATTTCCAAAGACTATGGAGTATATCTGGAAGACTTGGGCCATACATTGAGGTTCAAAAGTTAACAGTTTTATTGTTCCCGTTTCAATTTCAATTCCCTCCAATTTCTTGCTTGTCTAACAATAATGTTTTAATACTTGCATTTATATACAGAGGGTTGTTCATTATCGACGGCCAAGGAATCTTAAGACAAATGACAATGAATGACCTTCCAGTTGGCCGCAGTGTTGATGAGACACTTCGTTTAGTGCAAGCATTTCAGTACACTGACACTCATGGTGAGGTCTGCCCTGCTGGGTGGAAACCAGGTCAAGATACAATTATCCCAGATCCTACAGCCAAGAAAGAATACTTCCAAAAACAACAGACTGAATTATAATTGAAACGAAGGAGAAAAGAAAACTTATTTAAACCTGTTAATTAAACTTTTCCTGTTAATTGTTTTGTTTACTTTAACATTCCCGGTCCGGTTTGCCCCTTCCATTAAAAAGTCAGTATCTGTCTATCTATGCATAAACTTATTTCTTGTCGTTTGCTTTTCGAAGAACAATTTTTTTCGAAATTCACGGCAGTGTGGTGATTTTTATAGTATTAAATTTTGTTGAATTTATTGGCTATCAAAATTAAGTTACATATACAGTTCCATGTTTAAAAAAGAACGATAATAAATATTTACGTATTTATAATTAAAAGCCGTATTTATTTTTAGTGGCCATCTTATTCGCGCGATTCTGGGCCCATTGATTTTTCAGTTCTTGTTCCCTGGCCTTGGCTTCAAATGCCAAGTAGGTGATCTGGTGCTTTCGTTTTACCATTCCACCCAGTCCCTTACTTTTCCTTGCGGGAACAGCACTCTGCAAAACCAAAAGACAAAATGCTAGAAAGTGAACAATTACCAAACCAAATGTAATACCTACTAACTCTGGAAAATTTCCTACCTCGTCTGTTATATTTTTGATCCATTCTGTATTATCCGGTCGAAGGTCATCCGCATTTATATCAATTATTTGAACGTCTTCTTTTCGTCCTTTCTTCGTGTGTATAAATTTCATCTACAAATCAATCAGTCAGCTCAGTTAGAGAGTTAATACATTTGTTGAATGAATCACTCAAATCATGATTTACATACCAAATCGGGTTGTGAAGATGAACTAGGTACAGCAGCTTGATATTCGTCTTCCTCCTCTACCTCCATCGCTGTAGCTTCACTTGTTGCGGGTTTGGGTTCAAAACTTGGAAGTTTAAGTTTTTCAAGGGCTTCAGCATCGACTTCTGCCTCCGGAGCGTCCAGTGAGAAGAAATCTCCAGCTCCATCGTCATCCGAATCATCGCTATCTTTAGCATTTCTTTTGGAAACTGGCAAGTCCTTTTTGCTGTACTTCGCTCTAATTTCTTCAATCGTCGAATTTGAAGGTCTTTTCAGTTTATTTTTTACTGAATCAGGAATTAGTCTGTTCATGGACAAACTTCCCTGTGCCTTGTTTTGTGATACGCTTCCACTAGAATTAGAACTTGCTTGCTTCTCTGCTGATTTTACAAAATTTGGAGTTGAGTCAATGCTAAACGAATTTTTAGGCTGCGGAAGAATGGCAAAGAGACCAGACCCTTTCTGCAATTAACGAGAACGAGAAATGTGATTTAGATTTAAAATGCATCGATAGTCAGCATTAAATAAAATGTTGAACAAACATATATTGATATATTATAGATGATACTAACTTTTGAAGGTTCCGTAAATCTGCGTTTATCAGCAGCGTCCTTCTCGGATTCATCGTCATTTAACTAAAAAGTAATAAATATTGAATTAGTTTTTCCCTTATAATTCACAAAAATGATTTCTTGCAAAGGTGTGTAAATCTGAATCATACTGAATTCAAAAATGGTATCGAAATCCGAACTTTCCCTTGAACTTTACTAGAAGACAAGGAAGGTATCGAGGAAGGTTTTGGAGGGGGCATCTCTTCATCTCCGTAGGTCTTCTTTGGAGGAATCGGCCCTTCCTCCTCAAACTCTGATTTCACCGTTTCAGCTATTTTCTTAGGCTGGGGTAAAAACTTTGACAGTGCAGGCGTTGCTTCGTCTTCAAAGGCAGGATTTCCTCCGCCATTAACAATGGGTTCGTCGTCGTCGTCATCTGTAAACTTGGAAAATACAAAGGAGGCTTTCGAGATGCTCGGCTTTGCCACGCCTCGTTGTTGAGCAGTTGCTGATTCAGCAGTTTCTCCAGATGCGTTATTTTTAATTTGATTTAGGAGGACTGGGGGTGTTTCTGACATCTGATCATCTTCATCCTCGCTGCTGGAACCACTTCCGTCATAAGCAACTAGCGCCATGTTAGCTAAACTGTTATGTTAACTGTCACCAAATTCAAAATTAATTAGACTTTCTTCGGTTAATTCGGAATTCACTTTCACATCACACTTATCACATGTTTGAGCTCTTCCTCAAAAGATGAAAGAAAACAAAAAGTGACGATTTGAGGTTGGTTTGGGTTTACCTCGTAACGTAAACTTCCCTAACTTGCACACATGTTTATGTTCTACATTACATACATCATAGGACCACACACACGTAAAAGTTTTCTCTATGTGAAACAAGTGATTTTTGTTGCGCTCAATACAACTTTTCCATGTGTCCACAAAAGAGTTGCTTTCAGCTCATCGGCTTTGCCATTGCCACATGCACACACACATGCATTTTTGTGCAAAATATTTTCATGAGTTTGAGAGAAACTGTCAACAACCGTGGTTTTGTGCACTTCCGTTTTCCGTAGTTTAGAACTTAGAAGGTTCAGTTGGATTGCAAAAAAGGTCAAATTGTGATTGTGTGATTATCGCTTAACTTTGTCATTTGTGTTGGTGTTAATAAGTACGGGTGGTGCAGTATGAAAATTAAAACAAAGGCCAAGATGATGTCGACATCAGGTCGCAGGTCGGACAAACGAGGCAAGTCGAAACTGAAGGAAGAAACGCCAACAGAGTCGAAGTCGCAGCAGAAATGGATAATTGAAGATCTAACTGACGAAGAAGCACAACCTCACGAAGGAGAAGATTTTAATAAGTAAGTTATGAATACAAACGTCCAAACCGTAACTTTAACCTTCGATTTTAAGAAGGAAGTGCATTTTGTTTATATCTTGATCTGAGCGTAATACCACTAATTTTTATAGGGATCTGACTCTGAATGTCAATGATTACGATTATGAAGATATTGGAAACAATCTCGTGGAGGAGGATGAAGGCAACAAACAAATGGAAGGACTCTCGTTAATTGAGTCTATTCAAGAGATATCTTCTACAAAGAGGTATACACCACATTTACTTTTCGGTTTATTGTTTCTTTCTTGTAACTTGTAACATTTAAAACAAACTTTCTTTTAACTGGTCATATGATTAAACTTTAGGCGTCCAATAAAGCGCAAAGAGGCGGCCCCCAACCCAGAACAATTTGTTGCAGTCAAGAGACGCGTAAACGTTGGAGATGCAGGTGTTAACAAATTTCTTGAGTCGATCAAGGGTGCTGGAGATGAGAAAACTGCTGAAAAAATTGCAAAGCTTCAAACAGTTGCGGAAGCCTCGAAGGGCACAAAGAGAATTAAGACTCTAGATGCTCCAGCAGAAAAGTTTGAATCAGAAAAGGTTTGTCAATTTACTTATCGGAAATGGTCAATATTTTGAATGTAAAATTAAAATTAAAGAGTCGATAATATTTCTTTCTTGAATAGGTAAAGCGCACAGTTTTGTACGAAAGTACAAAGGAAGAGGTTGGCAAATGGAATTCGGTCGTATACCATAATAGATCCGCGGATCAGTTAATTTTCCCCATAAGTGAAGATAAGAAGGCTTTCAAGAAACCGCAGACGAAATCGGAATTTATGGTAATCGATACAACTTTCAATTGTATTTTAAAGTAGGCAATTAACGCATGTGTTTTAATTGTTAAATTATATTTTGCAGCCTGTGACCCCTTTAGAAGAAGAAATAGCCAAAGCACTGTACGGAGAGGATTACGTTGCAAGGAAGAAAGCGGAAATGACGAAAGATCCTGAGAAGACTGACATGGAATCATACATGCTCTCCGTCGAAGAAGCGATGGCTACCCACAGTGAATTAGCAAAGCTTAGAGCATTGCAGTCCTATGCAATGGCGAAGGCCAAACGACAAAACAAGATTAAAAGTAAAAAGTACCATCGACTACTCAGGAAATCAAAAATTAAGCAACAGATGAAGGAATTTGAAGAGCTTCAAAAGAAAGATCCGGAGGGAGCTATGCTGAAGCTGGAGGAACTAGAAAAGTCTCGCATACAAGAACGAATGAGCTTGAAGCACCGAAACACTAGTAAATGGGCAAAAATGCAAGCCGCTAGGGCGAAATATAACAAAGACAGCCGAATTGCTTTAGCAGAACAATTGAGAATTAGCAAAGACTTAACTCAAAAAGTTCAGGTAGTGTTTCGTAATTTAAAAAATTACCGTTAATCAATTAAGGTTTCATTATTTATTTGTTGGTTTAATTGAAGGAATCCAGTGATGAGGATGATGAAGATTTAGAACTCCCATCACTTGTGAAGTCTTCTGTTGAGAATCCTTGGATGCTGAAACCATCGCTCCAAGAAAATGAAAAGCTTCAGGTGTACTATACTGGCTACAAAAAATTTTGGGATGCATACAATGAACAAATGCAAAAGCAGAAGAAAGAAGACACGGACTGCGAAGATTCAGACGCAAATAGTAACGAATCGGACGTTAATGATAGTGAAACTGAAAAATCAGATAATGTTAAAAATACCAAGAAGCGGTTGAAATCTATTCGTAGTAAAGACGGCGATATAGACGAGATTAGAGAAGTAGTAACTAATGATGAGGAAATAAACATGGAACTTGGTTCAAGATATCACAATTCTAAAGAAGACAGTGAAATAAAAAATCGCTCACGTAAAAACTCAATGAAACGCAATGAAGAAGCTAAATCCAAAAAACATCTGGAAGTGAACCCAGACAATTTCCTTAAAATCACAAAGTCAGGTTCTAGCATCACGCCTGAGTTCAACGGAGAAAATTCGAAAACGATGGATTTATTATCCGATTCTGATGACTCAGTTGAAGAGAATGATCAGAGAATGTTAATAGCTGAAGCCTTTGAGGACGATGATGTGGTTAATGAATTTCACAAGGAAAAAGATGAAACGATACAAAATTCAAAACCTCAGGACATTGACAACTTCCTTCCTGGTTGGGGGTCGTGGACCGGCAAAGGCATTGTTGCCAATCCTAAGAAGCGACAAAAGTTTATTAAAAAAGCAAAGAAAGGGCCACCGCGTAAGGATGCTCGGGCATCGCATGTTATTATTAATGAAGAAGTCACTGATAAAGTTCGTTCGCATCAGGTAAAGTGCTTGATTTAATTGGAAACATTTTACTTCATTTATCTTAACTTAGCTGTGTTACTTATATCCCTTTTATTTCAATTTAAGGTTAAGGAAGTTCCATTTCCATTCACCAGAGTGAAAGATTTTGAAAAATCTGTGAGAGCCCCGATCGGGAGGACCTGGTTACCTGAGCATGCAGTAAAATCTTTAACCACGCCGAAAGTTATTACTAGGCTTGGATCCATAATCAAACCAATTTCTGAAGATGTTCTCGTAAAACGAAAAGAAACAAAGTTTAATGTACCTAATTCGATAGTTCGAATGGCAAAAGTTACTACTAAAAAGTGAATTTTCTGATTTTTCTTATGCGGATTACTATTAATAATTTTGGTATGAAAGCGTAAATAAACATTTGGATTCGTTTTAAGAGCTAACCCTAATGTATTTATGACAGTTTAGATTTTTACCAAAATCTAGCCTCTTTTCAGACGATAATAAATAAATAAAGATTAAATATATAATCACATTTTATCTATTAACCTAATTTTGTTGATTATGGGCAATCGCGTGATAATTTATGGAAACGTTTAATTAATGTAATATCTGATGCATTCGTAAAGGTGGTATTATGACCCCTGATCATTCCTCAAAAGAAAGTCCATTTGCTTAGGTGGAACTTGGCACAGAAAACCAGGTATGTGTTTCATCGAGACAAAACTGGTCATATTAGTGGTTGTACTGTCATACTGCCTTGCTTCTTTGACATCGCCGACAAAAATAGAACGATTTACCAAATATTGATTGGTTTGTTAGCCAGCCACTTTACACTTACTCTAATCGAGCAAGTTAATCTTTGCTCTCTTACTTCCCGACTCTCCGTGTTTGTCCTTGGCTTTATGGCTCAATTCAATATTAAAAGAGAAGGAGGATAATTTAAATAATTGGCAAACTTTCAAAAGGAAATGACCAAGTTTCATATCAAACAAAATTACGTAAACGGTTCAAGTTAATTTTAGACCAATAAACATTATAATATCGAATTTGCGAAATTGCGATCTATATTGGTTTGATGGCTTACGACAAGCTTCTCTGCGCAAAACACCAACACCGTTTGTGAATTGTGACTTGTTTTATAATCATGGATCTCAATTAAAAAAATATTAATTGAAAAGCTCGCAGTGTAGCAATAGTAGAAGTGAACGCCCAGTAGTCCTCAAATAAAATATCAATGTTAATATTAGTACTAACTGATAACGCGTCCTCTCACAAGCTTACTCTCTCATTGAACCGTATGTGGCAGTTCTTTCTAGTTTATAGCAGTAAATATCTTTCTGTCACTCACTACTGCTGAATACACCCCTAATTTACTCGGCTTCTCGACTATGTAAATTAAGTTAACAGTTACAAGTAATCTTATCAAGTAAATACGAAGAAGTGAAATTGATTTATTTGTTCGGTAAAGATTTCATTATCGGAATCAGAACAAAGTTGTACATTTATCCTGGGGTAATGTGGACGGAAAGAAACAAAAACATATCTAATGTGGACTTGAAAGAAAATATCTGTGAAAAATCCTAATTTCGTGTTATTTGACATGTTGTTTATTAATTGTAAAGGAAAATTTCTTCAAGAGCCCCTACCACGCAGCACTTAAAGATGATACGCATTTTACTCCGGCAATGTGAATGAGAGTGACGTACGAAAGCGAAGACCTGAAAAACATGAGTAATTCATATTTTTGAAACGCATATAGGGATTTTGGTCATAAAATAAAGCAATATCAATAAACTTTGTGGCCGGGGCCAAGAGGCTTGGTAGCAATCAAGAAAGTTTAAATAAAAAGTTAATGCTTGCTTTACTGGAAAGCTGGAAAAACAAGGACAGCTTCATCTTAATCTTACATATTGATTGATCATTACACGGGTCGATATGATACGAATACAGTATGTACATACTTGTTTACAACAAATATACATTGGCTTCAGCCTCATCGAATTAAAAGATATCCAATGAAATTATGTCTACTTCTGGATCTGGTCTTGGAGCGGTATGACAGTTGACATGTTGACCTCTTGAAGAGTACAATACGGCCAGCAGTATAAAAAGCATCCTCAGAGTTGCGACGAGCTTTTTTCTATTTTTTCTTCAAGCGAAATAAGACGAAAAAAAGTTTCGCGCAGACTTTTTTTTATTTGCGTCAGTGATTTAGTGAAGAAAAGGTTTCTGCTTGTAGTTTGGAACTCCTGGAGAAAATTTTCTGGAAAGTTTGCGTCGAATTTCCAGCCTTTCCAAAAGTGGTGGTGCAAATAGTCATTGGCATTGGTTCAATTGGGTGAAAACTTTCTTGCAGCACATTAACTAATCCAATGGTTGTTTTTATATTCACCTCATCATTGGATTATTCATTGAGAAGGTAATAATAAAAAAGAAAGCAATGAAAGGGTAATGTCGCATTCTTACGCATTCCCTCATAAAATTTCTTTTGCAGAAATGAACAATAACGCAGCATCCGATTCAGCTCCCATCGCCAGCTCGAGTTTCTCCGAAAAATGGAAAGGCTCGTGGATGTTGATACTTTTAGGAGCAATTTATCTTGTGGGCGAATTGGGTCACTACTTAATAGGAGTAATTAGTAGAGAAGTTGCACAAGATCTTCATTATGGCGACATGGGATGTTTGTCAATACAGGAAGCATCCAACGCTACCTCGGGAATATGTGAAGCTGTCTGTAACGCAGAAGCGTATGAATTAATTTTGAAGCAACATTAATCAGGACATTTTTCTTCAACTTCATCTGTTCTTCATTTCTTCATTAAAAAAAATATATTTTCAGTTGTGCCAATGTCAAGGATGCTTCCGGAAAATTAGCATGCGAGTGGAACTACAATGGAATGGGAATGGATTATCAGATTTTAGCAGGACCGGCATTTATGATTGTATTCACTGTTGCTGGGATTTTTTGGGGTACAGCCAAGTGTTAATTAAGCTTTATTACAAACAATTCCTCTAGTTATGTAAGGATCTAATGATATATTTAATTCAAATCAAGGAATGGCCGCTGATAAGACTAATCGAGTTTACTTACTCTTCGCTTCCACATTATTGTTCAGCATCTCAACTACTTGCACTGGCCTTTGTACTGAATTTTGGCATCTAGTTCTCTGTAGAGTACTTCAAGGTGTTGGGTAAGTTGAGACTAAATGAATAAAGGTTTGCATTTTAGAGGATTCCCTTTTTTAAGAAATGAAAATTGCACATTAATAATCAATGATTTGCAGAGTTGCCGGATGTAGTCCTTTGGCAGCAGGAATGATTTGTGATGTCTTCTCACAGAAGCAAAGAGGAACAGCAATGAGTCTTTATAACTGCGGCATGTATATAGGTATTGATTTTGGCTGAGAAAACCTTTCGCTTTTGCTGTATGAAATTATGAAGTCAGATTCTGACCATTAAACATTTTCTCCCAATTTCAAGGTTATGGTTTATCGTATGCTGTTGGAACGTATGTCACAGAGCTAAATTTGTTTAATGAAGTAAGACGTTTCTTAATGCCTTAAATGGTAAACATTTTATCCTCCCCTTTTAGTTATTTTGCCAAAATGTACAACAAATAAAATAACACTTGAATTTATTTCCCCCTGAAATGTTTAGGGCTGGAGGTCAACATTCATTATTTCTGGAATTCCCGGAATATTTATTGCGTTTTTGCTCGTCTTGACCCTGAAGGATCCTGAGCCGAAACCTACAGAGAGTACAGTGGAAGAAAAAGAAGCGAAGGAAGCAAGTTACAGTGCATACGAAGCAGTTAGTTCATACTCTTCACATCCCGAAGGGGGCGGAGATGACACAGAATCCTTAATAAGTCACCATCCCCGTGAATACTCCGGAAGTCATATTATTGACAATCGGGCTACTGAGTCGCCTTCTGAGTGGAGGCAGTGTTTCCGTCTTGTAACTCTTAATTTAATTTTAGCCGCTTGTCTACGACGTTCGGGTAAGTATATTATTTTATAAATTAAGAATGAAGACCTTAAACTAATTTAGGAAAAATGTGGAATGTAATAAAAAAATTGTCTCTAATTTTTATAGCTGGATATACTTTAAGATACAATTCCGCCCTCTTCTTCCAAGTTTACTATCCAGGATACGATGTAGGTTGGTGGTTGACACTTATTTATTGTGTGGGCGGTGTTCTTGGAAGTATTTTAGGCGGAGTGTCCTCTGACAAGTTGGTGAAAAAACTTGGTGTTAGGGCTCGAGCGGTAATTCTGGCTGTTGGACAGGTGGCTAGACTTTAAACTTATTCGTTACTGTAATTGAAACTTAAAAATAAACCCATGACTTCATCACCTTAATGTGGCTATTTCAGTTGGTCGCTACTCCGTTTTCAATTGCAATGTTTTACATGGATCCACCGTGGGTCTTTATTCCACAAACGATCGGCTACCTCTTTGGTAGGTTTAATCTTAATTATAACTCTAACTTATCCTGCGACAAAGATTTTGATTAGAATGCATTTACAATGATTTTACAGGAGCTATGTGGTTTGGCGCAATGTTTACAATTTTGGTCGAGGTAATTGGTCCTTATATAAAAAATATTATATGATTATGATTGCGTACTAATCGATTACGCTGTATTTATTTTTATGATGAAATCAACGATGCTTTTACAGATAACCCCAAGTTCAATTCGATCGACTGCATTTGGTGTAGCGTTTTTCATTATGGAAAACTTCGGTGGTAATTTCCCCGTAATTGTGCATACCTTATCAGAGCTTGTGGGCTACAGAGTGGCACTGGTCATTATGTACCCTGGTGAACTAATTTTAAGTAAGAGAACCAATAATTTACATAATGTATAAAATGTCAATTTCAAGTGTCCGACATGTTTCCTATCTAACATTTTTTTATAAATTTCAGGTGCTGTCTTTTTCTTCCTTACGTATTTGCTGCTTCATAAGTAACTTACTGTCTATGTATAAATATAATGTAATTAACTTTTATAATTTCATAAGCACTGTTTGTTTTCTCTGCTGTGAAAACAATTTTTTCACTTGACAAGAACTGAAGTTGATAGTGTTTAATTTTTTATTTGCTGTTGCTGTTATTACTGTTAAAACTTTGCAATAAAAGCAACATGAATACTAAAAAATCGGTAACTTTAATTGACAGTGTGCAGTGTAGTTGTTCATTGCTTTATTCTTATCTCTTAATTATTGTGTTGTGATATACAAAGTAAGATTCGGAGAAAAAGTATGGGGGAAAATGAGTCTCACCTCATTCGATAATCACACGCACTGTACATTTTCACGCATAGTCGACCGACGACAAAGATCATGGTCCACAGTTCAGATTTATTTTTTTCGTGACTCATATGTTACATATGATATGTAATAATGCCAAAATTGTTCATTTATACGTATACATACTACATTCATATGCAAATTTTCTATTTAATTGCTATTTATTATTATAGTATAAGGTACGACAATAATTGCAGCTGTAATTACTGACTCAAAAACAAAAACGTATGCACACAAATCTAAATTAATGCATACAATTGCACAATTTGCATTAAAATTAATACAGACCTTATTAAAAACCATGAATTACTGCAATTATCATATTGATGCTCATCAAAAATGTTGATATTTCTCAGAATAATATGTTTATCTCTTTGTTGATAAGTTGATAATAAATGATGGCATGACATGACTGTGTCAGGGCAAAATTAAACTTCATCAGTATATATAACACTTACAGATTATTTCAGGTGTCAACAATATTTTTGGATTGCATTTCTTATTGTATTATTGTATACTATTTCCCAAGTAAAGTGTGACAGTAAATTAATTATCTGATTCAATAAATTGTAAGTTCTCTAAAAAAATAATTTTCAGTTCTAAAAAGTTCAAGACTGAAATAGTGAAATTATTTTATATATTGAATATTAATTTATAGGTTTATTAATTGCTTGAATAATTAGTGAAAAATGAAGTCTATCGCAGTTGCAGCCTTAATAGTGACATTTGCACTTTCGGCTCAGGACGTATTTGGCAATTCCAATGTTAGCTTCAGATTGTCAGCTAAGTATGATTTAAAACTGTACTCAATTGTTTTAGAATAATTTCGGGGTAATTTTGATACATAGTTAGGCAACTTTTTAAATGTCATATAATTATTGTATTTACAGAAACCTTCCTCTAATGGACCCCTTAGGAGGTATTTACAAAACATAAACGCTTGTCAAATAACAATGACATTGACTTAAACTTAAGTTGTATTAATTTATACGTATTTTTGTACAACAGGAAGGCCGGATCCTTATGTAATTCTCACTTACCAAAATCTACCTAATCCTCCATTCGAACTGGGCCGAACGTCAATTATTCAGGATACACAGGAACCCAATTGGCCTGATATATTCAATCTTGTGTACTTTCAATCTTCACAAGTAACTTGAGCTGCTATTTTGAAAAAATTTCTTTGTCTAAAATTTAGGACAAATTAAATTGAAACACATATTAAAATTTCTGTTGTTATTAATTTGTTTTATTTTGATTTCATAGGAATTACAATTCGAAGTGTATGACGAAGACTTTGACGAAGACGACGTAAGCTTTATCACATTACCCCACGTTTTATAGGCAACTTATTATTACAGGAAATTTATTAATTAACGCGTGGAAGTAAATAATTAAAATAATTTGTGACATTTTAGTATATTGGAGGCCTTAAGATCAAGCTGGAAGACATTGTGAGTACCTTTGGTGGCATTTTGGAACGTGATATTATATTCAACAATAGTACCATCAACGGTCAGTTAAAGGTCTCTGCCAATATAACACAGAGTTAAAAAGTTGCTACAAAAAGTTTAACGTTTTAATATGACTATGAGAAAATGAATAATAAAAGATAGGACAGCTCAGAGTCAAGTTAACAAAATTGGTTGTATAATTTCATTAATTACAAATAATTACAATAAGAAGGAAAAAACGACAACAGTCCATAATTCACTCGTTACTTAATATTACATAATTTGTCAAATTATCCTGATGGTCTTAAGATATATTCTCTGTCCTTATAAAGTTGCATGCCTTTATTCAGGGTGAGAGAAGAACATGTCAATGACATTTGAAATACTTTATTACGCCATTAAATTGCAAGACACAGTTCAATTTTAAAACAGTACCCTTCCTAAGCCTTTCTTTACAAATTGCGTTTTCCTTTCCTATGTGGCTGCATGTGCTGCACAGAGAACATAATATCCTGGTGCATCGTGCTTCTCTAATAATGCCTACTGCCTTCATCACATCATCTCATCACTTCATTCATACAACATCTTTCAGTGAAAAATGAAGACAAAGACGACCTAAAACCTGAGCATTACTTAAACTTACTCAGACTTGCTTAGCTTGACAAACTAAGGCAAAATGCTGGGTTGTGGAAATGTAGGTATTATTGCGTATAGGTATATCTATGTATGCTTCAATATCTTCCTTTCTTCGCCGATAGCTAAGCAGCAGCACCAATGGAAGTGCAGATCGGTCTCACAGTGAAGCTTACAGAAATTCAACCCGAATTCATTTGCTCAAAGTGCATTTTATGTAATTAACCAGCAACAAAATTAGTGGTTATCTTCCTTCAAATATGTTTGCAATTGCAGAAAGTTTGTATCAGTGTAGCTAATAATTAATTTTTCTATGAGATAAATGTTGATTTTTAACATTATTTATTAATCCAATTAATAGTTATTCGTATTTCCCTAAATAGTCAATTAATAATAATTCACTGTGTTCCCCATTGTGATTGTAAGATTTCATAGGGCCAGTGCGAGACATTGTTATACGTCTACAATTTGAATTGATAATAATAACGCAATTACTAAACTTATTATGTCACAGGATTGCATTTAAACTGCACGCAGCGCAGCTCGTATCCATTCAATAAAGGGATAAAAGTTTAAGCATCGTAAAATGAGTGAATTGAATAAAGGACAATATCCTCCAAAATCGCGAATATTTAGTTTAGTTACCTTAAACATTTAAATGAAACTAAAAGGTGAAGGGCGGACAAACCGATTACCTTTCTACCTTAACACTCTTGTGATTCCTTCGTCTATAGTAACTCCTTCCTAAGGGAAACGTGTGTGTGCTTTACAGGCATTCGAGTTGCCACATTGAGTATCACTCGGCCACATGTACATTTGGATAGAACCACTGCAGAGTACTTTTCTGTGCATGCAAGAAACAGTGGAAGCGAGTTAGGATAGGATCTGAGCTGTGCATTTTCTGTAGGAAGTAACTGGTTTATGGTTTTATAAAACACATCCCTTCTTACGCTTATGGCTCTTCGTGTTTGAGAAACTGGTAAAACAAGCATTAGACTTCAGAATCAGCAGAGAAGCAAATCATCTTCTCTTCAGAAACAGACGAATGTCCATTTATTTAAGTATTTTATTTTCATTATCATTCAACCGTGTACAACTTGCCTTCTCTTCGCTTCTCGCATCACGAATATTCTTTGCTTCGACAACTCGAAGTTTTATCATTCATTATCAAACTGCAACTATGGAGCACCAGCACCACCGAATGCTACAATAAGGCACATTTAAATTATAAAGCTGAATCAAGACTTATTGAAAACGTACCATGTTGCTTGATTATGGCTCCTAACTAACCAATAATATTTCTAATCCATATTTGAAAATCATAATGGGACATAGCACACCGATTATTAGCAACTTGTCGATGATTTTACAGAAAATTAGGTAGATCCCTTCTCTAGAATTAAAAATAAATATTATGGCATGGCAAGAACTGAAAGACAAAAAATCCATCCATGACGTTCTTCTTCACTAACTGCGCTGGTTGTATTTTTATTTGCAGTCAGTCACAAAAATATGCCTTTGTCGACTTAATGACAAAAACAAAAGCTTGCATATTATGACGATAGAAGATGATGCGAGGCTTATGTCCAACTAAAAATACAGAAATCAGATGAGAGGAAATTCTTGTTGCACTGGGGGAGGAAGTAAGACCAGAAAAAGGAGATACCAACTTGGAACTCAAGTGGGGCGAGGTGGCGTATACACATAGTCTCTGTTGTACTTTAGGTACATGTTTTAGGCAGCCTTTAGCTATAAGCATTCGGTTCTCTGGTGTAAGGAAAAATGTACATAAAATTAGTGGCGGTAGTACTACAATCGCTATATGGTAACATAACATATATTTCGCGGTGTGTACTTACAATCTGCCATCCTTATAGAATGTACCTAGACAGGCAAAAGCCATCCCATCAACTGAGTATCGCCATAAAAATTACAACAATGAACAGAAACCACTGTCCTGAAGTCTTTTAAACTTTCGGATTTCACAGGATGCATCATCATATCTTCACCAGAGGATGATCGGAGGAGGTTCGTGTGAGACGCTTCGCTTCATAAGGATGTAAAAGGAGTGAAAAACAAAACAATGATGCGAAAAATTATTACCGAACAATCTCGGTTTGTCATTTATGTACCTATTAATTATTCAGTTTATGAGTTTCTCCGAGATGGAAATTGGCAAATGCGTAGTTGGAAGTGACCGTCGGTCGCATCACTCGCATCTCGTAACAATCTGTAAAAAGTTTAATTGTGTAGTGAGTGGAATTACTACTCGCTGCGTACTTCACGCTTCATAGCTTCAGTTACAATACAAAGATTAAGCTGAGCAAAATCTCAAGTGATATCTACTCGCTGCACTCGCTTTTGTTCCCAAGAATATCAACTCGGCAAGATAAATTAATATGTATGCAATTGTCGTCGTAGACGTGTACTTCTTTCTTCTACCCTGACTTTAATACTGCTGTGTATTTTTACATTTTTTTCCTATTCCTGACTCGGTTAGCTGGTACAAGAAACACTGCGATGCGATCATGAGATACACGGTGGTCCGCTAGGCTAGTGCCATGGCAGAGCCATTGTAAGCTAAAACCGGAAAGTATGCCTTTGATTTGATTTTTTAGGGAAGATGAGCAAACTTTTTTTTTCCGTAAATATCATTTAACTCTCCAACTTTTCGTCCTCTCTGCTTTCTTTCGCTATAAATGGAGCCAATATAATAGAAGCAGAGGCAACCGTGAATGAAACATTTGTCAATTGTTATGTTATTATTATAGTTTTCATGTACAGTTTACTTTGCAGTAACAGAGAAGAGTTTTGGTGAATTTCAAGACAATAATGCGAAATGTGAAGACAAAAAAGCAAGCAAAGTTCAGCAGCAAATGACATTCGCGTTGTTCGCGTGAACCATTAGTTCTGTTCTGTTCTCTTCTCCTACTCTCTGATACCACCACCAACCATCATCACTACTCGCTCAAAAGGCAGAAACAGAAACGCAGAGATAAAATAGTGCAGTGGTGTTAAGTAATGCAATTCTCCTTTAAAAGCATTCATCATCATCAACATTTCACATTTTATACCACCAAGTCCACTGACGAGTGAGTATAGTGACTTTACACACAGAGAATGTATGTATGTAGTACACACACTCGTTCAACACTCTCACATAACAGAGAGATATTCACATTTTAGATACCTACCTACCTATTTATGTTTGTGTGTGTGCACAAAATGCGCAGCAGATATATATGCATAAAACGACTTTTTGCTCCAAGCTATGCCTCTAATCTGCATGTATGTCCATAACATTAAGTTTTCGTACTTGATGTTGTATAAGTGAAACTTAAATAATTGCAAAGTTAAAGCAGCAATATGTAAAGGAGAAAAATATAATTTTTAAAAAAGTCGTGCAACTGTAAAAGTACACATAGTAAAATGTGTCATGCGAAGAATTCTTTTTACCAAAGCAGCAGCTCTGCTTCTGCCACTGCACATCATCATCCTATTCCTAATCCTAATGCAAGTAAACGGACTAACTACAAAATATGGTAAACGCAACGCAAATTATATTAACATTTTACATGATGCCACCATTGCCACCTCTATTTGACAAACAGAAAAAAATCAACTTGAGGATGCAGAATGGAGGAATTGATGGAAGTGGTGTTTGTACTGTATTGTAGTGAGCATAGCTTCGGTTGGGTTTTGTATTATGTTTTCAACAACAGAGTGACAATAAAACAGGCACTGAGCCACTAGTTTAGATTCCTGTGAGGTTCATGCATACCCACATTCGATTCAATTCAGGACACCACATTACATTATTGTAGAAAAAAAGTGGTCACATCACATCACAAACAAGAGCAAGCTATTACTCCAAAACTCCAAAACAGTTTCGCTGTTGCGTTTACCCTTAATATGGATGCACTTTCTATGCAGAAAAAAAGTTTCTTCAATACGCTGCGCTGCTGCTATTTCTCTTATAAGAGTCTTATACCCTATAACCTAGTAAAGATATCTTATATAATGGCGCATGTTTATAGATTAGTACCTACCTACCACCACCACCGTCTGAACTGAACATTGTTCAAGATGGCACGATGATGCCAGTTGCAGTATAGTGCAGAAGCTCTTCTGCTGGCAAGCCCAAAAGTTGATATGAAACAAATATAACATAGATTCATATAGAACGATGAAATGATACAAATTATGATACACCAGCCAAACTTTGCTCGATTAAATTCACAATTATTTAATTGCAGCTTCATAATTTTAGTGCCACCTACATAAAGTCAATGTGGACGATAAGGATGAAATAACAAACATGCTTAGCTATATAATTATTCATTATAGAAATAATTTTAGCTACTTCTTTCTTTATAAACTAAACTCGCTTCATAATATTCTTAGCAGATTTCCATCCAAAATACATAACAGCCTTTACAGCTCCAACTCCAACAATGTTCTCGTCTCTCCTCTCTGTGTGTCTGTGTCTGTGGAGCATTCAGAAACAATAATGCTCCGTTTCTGCTCTCCTCTCTTCTATGCGTTTTTGCTTAGGTAAACTTGAATAACAGTTGGCGTTACAGCATGAATACATGAGACGAGCCAGTGGCAGTTATAACACACCGAGGAAGATTGTGCGGAGAGGAAGGGGACGTAAGCACAATCGGGTGCATTGTGCGTTAAAAAAGCAAGAGGCAGAAGCTGATGACGAGAGGAGTTCCTACGCTTCGTTCTTCGCTTTTGCCTGGTTTATAGCGTCAGAGTTACTAAGGCTCACCCGTTCATATGTCAGGCAGTTTACTTTCGATGCTTCGTTCTCTGAATGCATTGCAAATGTTATTGCAAAGTTACTTGGGGATGGTGAATGATATGAAATGATATGAGTGTGTGTGGCAGTGGGAATAGTGGGATGGTAAATGGTAAGGTAAAGCTAGGCCAGGCGAGCAAGTTAGAAAACTGAGCCTGAGCTGAGAGAAAAGCAGAACAGAAGCAAAGAGGAGAGCGTAGGGTAAACATGCATGCGGAGAGTGGCTCATCTCATCGCATGGAGTAAAGGAGTAAAAGGAACAAGCCAGGTCGAGTAAAACTGAAGAGAAACAAACTGAAACTGAATATCGCAGTAGTGACTAACTGCAGAACGTTGAGGACGTATAGAACGTTTTGAAGCAGAGCGAAGCTATAAGCACGCTGCTCTGACGTTTACAAAGCAAGACTTTTTCTGTGTGTCCAAGTGCAAAGTGTGTGGCAGTAACAGCAGCAGCGAGGTTTCGGTAAAAGCAGAGCAGAGCTGAACAAAGTTATTCGAGTAAAGCATTGCCTTTTGCTCCGTATAATATCGCTTTGCCCTGTCTCCACTCTGAACAAGACGGGCTGGGTGAATCGATAAACACTGCAAGTCAAAGGGGCGAACGGAACAGCGGAACTTTACTTTCACTTTGAGATAACACATTGACCCCTGACCGGGTCAAGGGGTTTAGGGAGGAAAGTGATTTCTAATTTTGGCTGACACTTTTCGTGACTATTGTTAGGAAAGAAAAAATTAAATTTAACCTGTTGACCTAGGTCAAGTGAGGTCAGGTCAGTGGACTAAAAATCAGGCGTAGAACAAATTTTGATAGGGTTGGTAGAGCTGGCAATGAGCCAAGTGCGGGAGTCTTTGAATCCCGGCCTGCCGGAGGAAGACCTCCTGTCGAGTAGCAGTGGTGGTGGCAGTGGTGAAAGCAGAGAACAGCACGTGCAAACTGGAGAAACGATGGCAGCTGGTGAAAACAATGCATCTCACAGGAATCAAAGATGCCAAAGTTCGACCGAGTGTGGCAAACACAACATTGCGGACAAGAATGATCATGAGGACGAGGGCAATGCTGGAGGAGGTCATGACTCGGATCCCCCGATAGAAAATCAGAACCCGGAAGACGGTAATTTTTTAAACCCCTTTTTTAAAATTTAATTAAATTAATTGCGTATTTTGATTTTTTTTCTGCTCAGAGCAGTACATAAGTAAAATGCATGTCGTGTTTATGCGTAGGTTAGGAAAGGATGTATTTACCCATGCATAATTAATTATTCATAATTTGTAGCGTTTTTGTGTCTTGCGTCTCCAAAAATGCAAATGAAGGCACACACAGCATGACTGTTGACATTGAAATTTTGGAAACTTATATTTGAAAGAAAAATTGCATAGCAGTAGAATTCGTCATTTTTTACTCATGTGTCATGTCATGTCATGTCAGTTTGTATTATCTGTTTAGATCGATTGAGAGCTGCATGAAAAGGATTTCGTGCGTTATTGTATTGTATTTTGCATTTTTAATTCCATTCCAATCCAAAGAGAACTCATGTGTATTAGATTGCAGTTTCTTTCTTTCATTGAAATATTAATTTATGGCCGAAAATGTCAAGCGTAACGAGAAGTACTAACAGGGAGTGTTTTTCATGCTCTTTTGAAAATCATCACTTAAGATTGTACTTCTTGAATGTCAGAAACAGAAACGGACTAAATTCAATTTCCAATGTTCCATGAAAATGAAACTTGAAGGTTACTTTTATATGAACCAATGAACCAAGTGCTCAACAAAAATTAATGATGATTTTAAATTGCAGAGAAATTAGCATATTTATGCATACTAGGAAAAATAATGTGTCAATGTCATTTGGAAGTTAGGAAATTAGCAAACATGAAACATTTTGATGACGCGTCAGCGAGACTGACGCTGCAGAAGCTGAAGGTGGCTCTCCTAGCTGTAAGCTACACTGCATGTACATTATTGATATTACATTGTATTATGTAAGGTGCAT
Organism: Cyphoderus albinus; assembly: GCA_021029165.1. NCBI lineage: Eukaryota > Metazoa > Arthropoda > Collembola > Entomobryomorpha > Paronellidae > Cyphoderus > Cyphoderus albinus. The sequence goes on from VYYJ01001861.1 coordinate 20,780, forward strand.
AAGTGCCTACTGCTCATGCTGCGCTGCTGTCCATTGCTCATTCACAGTCAGAAAGAGATCCATTTTCAAGGTACAGCGTTAGCGTTTCTGCCCAAGAACATGGTTAGTGTCGCATCGCATATAATTAAAACGACGAGATTCGCAAATCATTTGTTTAGTTATTAGTTACAGACTTCATATTCATATTCCATTACAGAATGCAATTTTACAGTTTAGTAGTTTACAATTTACAATTCATTGGCAATTATGACTGAAATCTGAAAGACTTAATTTACGTTACTCAGGGTAGGGTATGCATATGCATGGACGATCGTGAAAGCGTCCATTGCTACATTTTTACCGTAAAGCCTGTATTAAACGCCCAGCCTCATATAGCAGCCCACTTTGCCTTTGTTTAGATCCACGCGACTTCCAGCGACCACCATTTCCATTTGTGGGAACCCACCCATTTATAAACCCTACAACGTTTAGGCCCTCCCCACACCTTCCTCAAAACAACGTATTTATCTTAACAGAATTAAAGTTAATAATTAATTTAAAATTGAACAAAACAATTCTCTCCATCCCCAAGCCTTGCATAATAAATATCAAGCTGTCCCCCTAAAAATTATTAGTTGTATTCTAATGTTTAAACATGCCATTTATTCGTTAAAAGTTACATGCGTAATGCATAGAGAAAAGCTCACGCTTTATAGAATAAGAACTCTGTAATCAAAGGGGATGATCTTTGAGCCATCAATTATACGAATTTACGAAATTGTGTTCCTTTTTTAGATGAAGCGTACTCGGTTCAAACTTTTAGGCGAAGTAGAAAATCCTCTGGGAATCCTACCTCTGTTCCTAATTATTGCATTTTGCCCCGATTTTTTTACTGAAGGAGGTCTAGTCTCTTAATAGAGTCTTTACGGTATATCGATAGTGTTGCGCTGCTTATTTATTATAGAACAAAAAATAAAAGCATTAGTGGCATTTAGGGATGAAATATGATATTAAGTTTAACTATTCGGATTTAACAGGGGATGGTGTATTTGTGGAGCAAAAGCATTTTGTCGAAGACGGCGAAGAGGGGGACGCGGAAGAGGAAAATGGAAACATTAATAGAAAACGACAGTTCCACCAGAGGAAAAGAAAGAAATCGGTCCACAATTCCGATGTTCCATATGTACCTCCTTATAAGAAAACAAGATTCAGATTCGGTCGCCAGACCTCAGTTCTTCCGTCAAAATTTCTTTTGGGTGGTAACATAAGGGATCCTTTGAATTTGGCAAGTTTGGCGGATGCGAAAATCAACGCAGAAATGAATAAGGCTACACCGAATTCTTCTCCGATGGTTGGCGCTCAACATCCATCACAGGTTCCTGTTTTTATTCCAAAGAATCCTGATGATCCCTTGGGCTTATCCACAGAAAATCCAAATGACATAATAGCTGGTGTCCGTCCTGGTAAGAATAAGAAGCGTCATAGACGACGTGGAAGAAAGCGAACAGACAGCGAATGCAGCGCTGCAACCAGTACCGATGCTTTAGAAGACGACGGCACTGATGACCAAGAAGCCAGGAGCGGTGTCAGTGGTAGAGGGCCGCGGAAGTGTTCTGGGATGGGAACGTCATTCGAAGAAAGTGAGGACTCTGATGGAATACAGCAACGCAATGAAAAACAACAACATTCTACCGGTGTGAGGAATCAGAATAAGCCGCAGGGTGAAACATTGGCAAAGCCGGACTCTGAAAAGGAAAAGGTTCCAGCAGAACAGGAGAAAAGAAAAGTAGATGAGATAGCATCAGGCAAGGCCCCAGACTTAAAGCAGGTTGAAGATGGCGCTGGGGTGAAACAAGGTCAAAGCAATAGAAGAAATGAGAAAGACGACCAGAAGCAAAAATCTGAAGTGGTATCATCGAATGAACAATCTGGGAATGACACGAAAGCTACACCCATCTGCAACGGAACAGAAGAACAGCAACAGTCCGGGTCCGGGACATATCCATGCAAGTCGAGTGAGTACGTTCCATTAAGCAGCAGTTATGCGCCATCACCTTACATTTTTGATTCGACGAATCCAGAGGAGACATTTGAAGTGAAGCCGTTTGAGTCTCCGTCTTTGACGAATTATTGCTGCAACGCTGTTACACCGAGTCATCTAATGGAGCCGTTTTCTCCTCCACCTAGACCCGAAATTCCACATTTCCAAAGAAGGATGCAAATGATGTCCTCGATTCGTCACCGACATCCCGAAGTATCTTTGCAGCGTGCAGTGTTTCAGAAGCCATTTTACCGGCGGCGTTTCCGGCACAAGTCCGATCCTATTGTGAGTCCCGTCATTCCTCAGCCCGGTAGCAGCAATCGACGGAACCACCACCACCACAGGCACAATAAAAAGAACAATGAGAAACCTGGAAATCTGAACACTTCCAATACTTCCACCACCTCTAATCATAGCTCTAGTTCCAGGAAAGGGTCTATAGCCAAATCCAAACAGATTCAAAAGAATGAGATTAAAAGTTTTAGGCCAAAAGATGAAATATACCAGTTTGGAAATTATAAGCAATACTATGGATATAGAACAACGCCTGATGGTGACGACTCCCGACTGTGGATACTAAAGAAAGATTGGTTTCGAGAAAAGGATGTTCTCGACATTGGATGCAATATTGGACACGTGACATTGTCAATTGCCAGGGACTTCGAAGCCCGACGCGTTCACGGAATCGATATTGATAATAATTTGATTACTACGGCAAGGAAGAACATTAAGCATTACATGATCCATGACCCGAGTGATAAAACTATAGTCTTCCCACATAGTTTACCGATGGTAAGAACCTTTTGACTTTAGTAGAAAGTAAGGTTTGGAAACAAGTGGTGTGATGGCGTGATGTATTTAATTGTTTTATTCTTATTGTCAATTTTAGTTATTTGGAGCCATGCAGCCACCATCCGGAGCCGGAATGGCACCTCAAAAATTCCCTTTTAATGTGATGTTCTCGCAGGTATTACTTAAAAACAGTATTAATTAACATAAAGAAAACATTTTGATATGGAATTATTGTCTTGATGTACAGTTTTTTGAATTAATGTGATATTTACATACAACTTTTGTATTGCAGGAAAATTATGTGCTCAGTAACGACCCACTTCTTGAAACAGTGAAACCTGAATACGATGTAATCATCTGCCTTAGTGTCACCAAGTGGATTCACTTGAATTTTGGAGATGAAGGTATGAAGAGATTCTTTCGACGGATATTCCGACATTTACGAAAGGGTGGTAAGCTGATACTGGAACCGCAAGAGTGGAGCTCCTACTACAGAAAGAGAAAACTAACGGTTAGTGAAGACTTCAAAGCTTGTATCTTTTTACATCTCCAAATTATATACGAGTTAAATGATGCTAATTTGTTTTGATTTACAGGCAAAAATAAGTGAAAATTACAAAAACATCAAGTTTACACCGGACCAATTCCAAGATTTTTTGGTTAGAGAAGTCGGATTTACATTTATCCAGAGGCTTGGAACACCTCATCATGCAAAAGGATTTCAGCGACCCATTCTTGTTTTCTGTAAGGAATCCAAAGGTGACTCACCGGTTACTGACCACAGCAATACTCCTAGCATTGAAACAAAGACGCCGAATGAATAGGTTAAATCTTTATTTAGTACTACATATTAATATGAATTCTTGTTAATTGTTAAATATTTCTTTGTTAGTTAGATTATTTAAATACTTAACATTTAAATAGCTGTACATCATGCGAGTCCGCTTACTTCCTTTGCATCTCAAAAAAGTACAGAACAAGTTGTGTGTATTTAATACACATTAAATACTGAAACAAAAATCTAAACGTAATTTTTAAGAAATCAGTCCTGGTCTCGCATAGTTCCATTATTTCTTGAGTAGATGTGCTAAAATATTTTGATGCGATGTGATTGTGTGCTATATAATGTCAAATAGATGAATTATATAATTAACAGACTGTAGCATTTAATGTCTACTTAATGATTATTTAGATGAATTAAAATAGATTTAATAGCGATTCGTGAAAAAAAAATATTACTTTTGAATTTCAGTTTACTGGCCTTTATTTCATTCCCCAAATCAAACCACTTTTCCATTCAACCCTACTCCCATTAGTTTTAATTATAAAATGTTTAACATTGCAATAGTTAATCTTAGATTGAGTATATATAATAATTTTGAAGTTAACAGTTAACAGCTAATTATTAACAAACGTAAACTTTAAAAGTCTTTGGTAATAATGACATTGACATGTGAAATATTTCATTCATCTACATATCAGGTTAATCTATTTCATTTTTTGAATTACACCACACCCATTTTAATTTGGAACTCTTGGACGGAAATCGTATATCGCATAAATGTCGTTGTAAATCAACCTAGATTGCAATACTGTTACCGTTTGAGTCAAGCAAGGTGACATCTTATCTCCTCCTGACATCAAACGGAGAGCGTCGTGAAATTATGGGTGAATCATACCGAGAGTTGTTAGAAAATCTTGTTGTGGAATGCGGACTTGGTATCGATCGCCTGCGAATTCTCCTTTTACTCCTGTTCTCACCTATATCTGACAAATCCGAAGAGGAATTTGAGTTGACTTTTCCCAATATTGCTTTCACCAAAGGAGACTTTCCATTTCTGGAGTGCGAAACGTTGTTTCTTTGAGAACTTGATGTACTCGATTTGTCTTCTTCTGGAACGCTAGAATAAACGAAAAATGCCCTCTGACCAGCTTTCAGTTCACTCCTGAGCTGTGAATAACTGGTGATCTGTAGAGTTAAATGGAAAGATATATATTTTTGCAAATAGCTTGAAATAAGATCGATACATATTCTTTAACCAGCCATTTGCCAACAGAATGAAATTTGCTTGGTATTTTTGGTATTGTACTATAATAGTTTACCTGTCGTCCTGCAAGAGTGTGTAATTGATTTGCAATTGGATGTTTTGGAATTCTGACGGACATTGCTAAGTCCAACACGAGATCTTCAAATGGTTGTGACGTTTTAGTATTTAGCAGAACTTGGCTCTGCAGTGATGGCTTTGAACCATTAATAATCCGGATTGGCTGACGAGCCAGTGGACTACTGGAACTAGAACTGACACTGCCACTCGCCTCCTCAATTACATGAGCCACCAGTTTTGGAACCTCCTCCGACACGTACTTGGTGTTTAAGGAACTGAGAGACTTCTGTGGGGATTGCCTTTGCAGTGGCTCAGGGCTCCTTCGCAAGTTCAGATGTCCTTCGCTTGCAGAGATCATTCTGGTAAGTTGACGATGCGAATTTTTGTAAAGTGAAGGCTTCACTTTTGTTTCTTCTGCATTGGTAAAACGGTCGCCATCGTGGCTTCGATCTCTTAAGGCCTGGAACATGGAGGTCACACATTTTACAAA
>VYYJ01001862.1:0-26179 GCA_021029165.1 Cyphoderus albinus
TACATCAGAACAATAAATTAATTTTTGTCTGCTTCGTCAAAAATAGTTGCCTACTTACTATTGCTATCCCTTGACAAGTGTAATAAAAATAAAAATTAACTATGTATTTCTATTAAATAAATTGTAAATTCATAGTCTACATTATTTCAAACATTTAATAAAAATCATGATTTGGATCATTAATAATTTGGAATAACATTTCTTTGTCAGTTCGTTTATACTGACTTAAATTAACACGGCATTCAAAATTAAGTATCAGTGTATTCATATCAAATTTATTGAATTACTGAGCACATGAATATTTTTACTGCAGTTTGCAAAAAAATATGTCACGAATGATTGCAGAAGTTTATTTACAAGCGTTTTAATTTTACTTCATAAACATTTAGCAGAATCATGCAAAAACTCCTGGTGGTTGATGGCTTCTCATAAAATATTTCTGAAAGAAAACACCGAGAAGACAAAATGAATAAAACCATTCTAAAAATAGCTTACAATGGTCTATTTAATAATTTGTCATTATGTAGATGTAATACTTGTCATTTACCTCTTTATAAAAGCAGCAATCTCCTTCATAGCTGTCGGCATTCCAATCTTTCGTGCAGTCTCATACAACCGCAACATATTCTCCTGATTGCAGATTTTGATCATTTTCTTATCCAGCAGCTTGATCATGTCATTGAGTTGGAACAGCACTGCTCCATCGACAACCTCCTCCAACCACTTTTCCACCTCATCTTGTAACTCTGCCGTGTAAATCCAATGTAGAATTGCAATCAAGGGCTTCCCATTCACCTCCGGGATTTTAAGGGTCCCATTGAAATCATTGTTTTTCATCTCTTTGTCAATAATTTCCTTCAAGACGGGACTTCTGGCAGCAAGGAGAACTTTGTCAGCACTGAGGATCATGTGATCCTTTGTCTCCAGCTTGAGGTCGGAATAATCCTCTCCAGCGTCTGTGGCACGGAGCTCTTTTAGATCGCGGAGATAGAATTAACCGGATCAGGTTTTTTGTTAGACAATGATGCATTTCCGGTAACGGTGTTTTTGTAAAAGTGGGGCTTCACTGTGATCCAAAGTGGTAAGTCGTCATAGGATGTTCCATTGAAATACCTCATCCATTCATTATTCGTCAAATTTCTCTTCACATAAATTGCCCTTTCAATATCCGTAGATTGTAGTATCAACAATGGGGATCTGTCTAGTAAGTAGGTTTTATCGTCATTAGTTTAATAGCCCAAAGTTCGATGTTTATAGTTTATGTAAATAAAATGTTAACTCTTTCTTAAAAACACATTTACCGTCAAGTAGGGTGGAGTAGAATGAACGTTTTTCCTTGTCCATGACATCCACATTGAACTGCAATCCGACCGGTGGTTGTCGACTGATGAGGGTTACCAAAAGCTTCAGGTGTGTTTTACCGGAATTAAAGCCATAGCCGGCGTCCGGTATGAGTGTGAGTGTTGTCATCAGTTCATAAGAAGACTTTTTATCATCGTCATGCTCGTCTTCGTCCTTTATTTCAAATAAGCATTTTGCATTCTCCAAACTTTTGGTTTTCTCGTTTTTCCAGTCTTTGATTTTCCACAGGATCGTGATAGGACGGGAGGCTGCTTTAACCTTGATGAAAAAAACAAGAATGAAAATTCAATTAAACCTAAAATGGATATAAAATACTTATAAAATTCAATATTACTACGATTATCATTGATTAATATTTTTCAAGTTAAAGTAAATATTAAGAGTCATACTATCAAATTTACCTCAGAGGTAGCTTGATAACTGTATTCCATTCTGTTCTCACTAGTGTGAGCAGTTTGTTTTATTAATTATTTAAAAAACGAATTTAACATAAAACCAAAAAAGTTGCTGGACGTAAATAATCAAATTTGCTCCACTCAACTCTATACAACTTGTAAAATGTAATGTGAACTAGCAAGTACGTCGAGTGACCAGAGCGTTGTAGTTGCATAGTTGTGTTGTGAATCACATCTTGCGATTTTGTTTGTCACGCGCAGAAGCAAAATAATGTAATTACGTAGCATAGCATAAAGCAAAGCAAAAGATAAATTAAACACACAGTCTATGAAGAACGCAATCTTTTACCTCATACATTCCATATTCTAAGAATTCATAATATGTACTGCTGTACATTAGCAATATGACATGTGACAACCCAACGACAAAAATGAAGCTTTATGTTGAAATGGATGATATGTAAAACAAAAAACAAAACGTTTTAGAATGGCTACTGCGCAGTTGTACTTAAGAGAGAGGCAAATTGGCCACTCCAGAATGCTGCCTGTTGATGCCTTTCTCTAAGCACAGATTGAGTGCCAAAAATAATAAATAAGTTACAGATAACTTGACTTGGCTTTAGTTAAGCGGAGAACAAAAGCAGAGCATACAAGTGAAGGGAAACCAAAACCAAGACACACCAGAAGAAAGAAAAGTACAGTTTAGGAAAGGCACACTGGATTTAAACATTCTTTTTCTGTTTCTATCCTACCATATAATTTTCCACTCCAATTTCACTCTGCGGTAAAGTGAGATATGAGAATTTTACTTTGTTGAGTTTGTGTGAGCTTTGTTGTTCTCTGCATATGTGGACATGGCAGCTTTCCTCAGTGAGATAATATTTTCTAACAGCAATAAAAAAATCATCTAAGAAGAGTTCAATAAAAGTCACTGTAAACTGAAATGATACATCATAATACTTTTTAAATAAATGCATTTCCATTTTAGTTCATTTCTAATCCAAAATGATAATATTTAATTCCCAAGAAATCAATCAATCTACATATATTTGACGACAATGCATGTTCTGGATTACCCAGGTCACCTTCCACAGGTTGAAATTGAACTGAAATATTGTAAACTATTTTTCAGATGTCACATTTGCAGTTGCATTGCAGATTCAGTTTCCTCTTTGAAAGCAAATTTCTTAATTTTGTTATGTTAACTAACATCATCATAAAAAATTCACGATGACATTGGAGGCTAAGGAATGACAGCGAGTTGACAGATTGTTAACATGTGTTTATCTGTTTTTTCTAAAACCTGTGTGAGTCCCACAGTTGTATCATGACACCAACCAACGAAGCAAAAAGTTATTTCAGGTTCCAAAAGGAAATGTTCCCAAAATTGCCTCAGGAAACCCTTATTTTAACATTTAAAAATAGCATATAAGTTTTCACTGCAACTACAATAATTAACTAGTAAAGAACGCTTATGCACATAATTACATAAGTTAGAATGTGGACATCTTAAGACATATTACTTAATAACCCCTGTATATGTACAATGTTATTTACAAAATAGAACAAAGTTTTTATTAACTTTAAAATGATCATGAATATTATGATGTTTTGGTCGAAGGGATGACACACCGTCGAAGAAAAGGAAACAAACTCTAACGAAAGAGCAGTGCAATGTTTATTGCATCTAAAAATAAAAATTTGCTAATGGACCATTAGTAATGGTTAAGCAACACCTACAATAGTATAGGTTTGGATATTGCAATTTGCAAACAAATCAGTTAATTGTCTTTTAGGATATGTTAAAATTAGGATAAACAACTCTTATATTTGTTGGAACTTACCTCTGACATCAACTGGACGAGACACGAGTGACAAATTCGTCAAAATTTGATGTTTCTGTTTCGCTGTTGGTTCATTATGTAGGAATCTCAAGCTACGAAAGGTAACCAATTGAATTGGGATGCAAACATTGTTTTTGAGGTCGGCATTGTATTGTGAAAGTATTAACTACCGTTGAAAAATAATTGATACTCGTCTTAAACAAACTACAAATAACATTAAAGTAGCTAGTGATTCAATTAATTGTCATAAAACGTTTATTTATTTTATTACTGCGTAGTAGACATAATTTAATGCATTCGACTTTGATACATGTTAAGAAATACATTATATATTAGAAAAATACATTTTAAAAACATTTATAAATATTTGTGACTACTTATATTTTCATAAAATAAAATAATGCCTACATTACTGCATAATGGGTAATATCTTTGAATAAACTTACATTAATTTTTAACATTACATTATAAACCTAGGCCAAGGGAATACTCAACACTTATTTTTTTCGAAATTAGTTTCAGCAAATCATAAACCAGAAATACATACATATGTAGACAGAATACATCTATGACATTCAGTAGCCACTTATCTTTTTGTTTAACAAATTGTTTAGAAATTTGAGCGTACTGACTACCAAAAAAATCTTTCGTGAAAATAACTCGAAGGAACTTATTGTTATTTTAAATGTTAAATAGATGCTTACCCCAAACATACATCTGAAATAGTTTTTAATTCAAAATGATATCACGTCAGAAAAAAGTCGTTGCAGAAATCACGTCGAATTTGCTCGCTTAAAATTTCGCAACAGATCTTTTGCTATAAACAAAAAGACAAGACCAACTCAGAAATTGAAAATTGCAAATAATATCTAAATGTGAATACATGTATTTTACGTGTTTCAATCTAGGGCTTAATTAGCTTTAGTATGCCTGAGAAAATTTGGATGTTTTTGTCAATATAAAATTATAAAATACCAAAATACATTTTTAATATTTTATAAATAAATAGTTTTGATTACAATAATTTTATAGTAAATAGAACCGTACAAGCCCGTAAAATACACACTTAACCCATTATTTTTTCGCGGTGGCAAAAAAATCTGGATCTGCCATTTATCGACTTAAAAATGCTTTACGTATCTGTTTTTTTATTTGCATTTGTGTTGGTGGCATTACTCATTTACTGAAAGCTGCAACTCACATTGTTGCTGAACTGTAAAATAAGTTTTAAAAGTGAGAACGCAACCGCTACGTTTAAAATAAAAACAAAAGAAAACAACGGCAGTCCTAAAAACCTCGTTCTCGCAAATAAGATCATCCAGTGATACGAACCAATAGCAGTCTAATTTTCTCACCCGGCCTGCTATAATATTGCTGACCACAACTTGAGATCAATTGATTTCTCTCGAGGTAATAGATTGTTAAAATTGGCGAATGTTGATGGCAGATAATACATTAATCCGCATCTACAATAAACTATGGAAAGTGCCGGTTTAAATATGCACAACTTAGAGATTGCTGTGTATCCTACTATCCTACAAAATGACAGCATACATTGGTCATTTTGGCGGTTTTCAGACAGAAAGAACATGTTTAAGATTTTTTCAGCCGTATCGCCAATCACCATTACTGCTATATTTATATTATAAATGAAATGCAACTTACATTGTTAAAATTTTTTATTTTAACAGATTGTACAGCTGATGATCATAAACTGGGATTTTTGCATTTATCTAACAGTAACTAATCCGATTTGACCATTTTTTTAAAATCATGACAAGCCAAATTGGAGTTGGAAAGTGGTCGGGCTCCGGGCCTTCATGCCGAAAGCAATTAAAAGGTACTTGCTTTACATTTGCAAATATAAATGGCCAATACTGATAGTATCAGTCTGATACCATTTTAACGTTCAGATCAGATTTAGCAAGCATTTTTAATAAACACAATTAGGCCACAATTAGGCCAATATTTAGGACAATAGCATTTGGTTTCACCTACTTTGCTATTAGTTTAAATATAAATGCGTCAATTCCTGTCTAAACGCCAAAAAATCAAACCTTATTCCAATGATTATGATCAATCTGGAGAATTTCAGGGCAAAATGTGCTTTCAAGATTTACGGGCAACGAACGTTAACAGATTTTCTGTTGGATTATTTTAGCCTAAAAATTATTTTAGCTATTGTATGTTACCAATAAGGCAGTAATGCTCAATTTAGCCTAAAACGAAAATGTATTTCTGGTTTGAAAGTCGAATTAATTGACTAGACTAATTATTAATTCGCACGAGAATCAAAAGTGAAGTATTGGTTAACTGTTATAAGGGCGATGTCTTCCACCCCTTGTCTTGGCGGTGTGATAATTAATTGAATTCCCCCAGAGGCGAATTGAACTGTATAGTTGACAATCCAGGGTTGTAATAGCCATTGGTGCCGCCGGCTGTAGAGTGTGCAGGCTCCAGGTTTCTATTTGGAGTGACTAAAATAAAAAATTCATATTTTAGAAGAAAAAGCAACCAAGAACCAATTAACTTATATTTTTGTTTAGAGATGTACCTTTGGTGTTTTTAAAAATTAACGTACCTAATATTTACAAATATTCACTGATGCAATGGTAGGTTTTGAATGGCATGCAATGGTCCAATTGGCAGTGTGCACCCAGCATTTCCATCTAAAATTTAAAAAAGAAGAAAAAACATCAGAAAATGAAACGCCACATCCTTCATTTAAAGTATCTGTATTAGTTACTACTGTTATGATTAGGTAACTATAATAATTGAACAAACTACTGGTAATAAATACATTAATAAATGATTTAGTGATGAAAGATATGGGAAGTTTAAGCAACCATGATAATTCAAAATGTTTATTTATCCTCAGACTTTTAAATTTGAAATATTGACGATGAGCGAACATTTTGAATGCGAACATTTCGTTGCGTTAACTCCCAATATATTTACACAATTACCGATAAATGGCATAAGTTATGCCATAACAAGATTAAACACATCAGAAGTCCAGAACGGATGCCACTGCTTAGCTGCTTCACACATGAATTTTCTGAGAAAAGAAGAAAATAGGAAATGTAAGATTTAAATTTTTGACATTATTTTAAAACTAATTTAACTCAAAAATTAGTATAGTTTATGGCAGCATTTAAACTTACAAGTAGTTTACTTTATCCTTTGTTAATTCTTCAGTTTCAGTTTAAAAAACTATTCCTGAAGATCGAAACAGCAACTTTTCCAATTAAATACCACTCTGACGGTCACCTCCTGCTAGATTTTTTGGTAGAAAAAAGAAAGAAAGGAATGTAAGATTCATTTTGACAATAATTACACCTAGAACTAATTTGAATGAAGTGAGTAACCTTTAAAAGTAAAGTAATCGTTAAAAAATCGTAAATGTTACTTCCAGTTAAACTTACAGTCAATTCATTTTTTCCAGTCATCCTTGGTTAGTTGTTCAATTTCAATCTTCTTTTACAAAATAATCGTTACTGCAACATTCTCAAACTCCACATTAATTGTGAAACATTGTTTTAAACAAAATAAATACTTATATTGAAATTAAATAATGTCCAAAACAAAAATGATGGAGAAAGTAATATCCAGTTGGCTAGGAGAGGGGAAAGGGACGCCACATAGCTGCGTCTATTGATGGCTCCCCCTAAAGCCAGAATGAATGCTAAAAATAATAAACAAGTAACAACTTGGCTTGGCTTGGCTTGGTTTAATTTGAGCAAATAACACAAGGCAAAGCATAAAAGTGAAGGACAGTAGAAACAATAACAGAAAAAAGGAAAAGCCATTGAAGTATGGAAAGGTTAGGTTACTGGATTTAAACATTCTTTTCCTGCTTCTGTTATCTATCATAAAATTTTCCACTCTCAATGATGTCAAGTCTGTGGTAAAGTGAGATATGAGAATTTTTCTTTGTTCAGTTTGTGTGAGCTTTACTGCTATGTACTTATGTAGCTTTATTCAGTCAGATAGTGTTTTCTTAGCCATAATAATAAGAAAATCATGTAAGACGAATTCAATGAAAGTTAGTGCAAATAAAATGATGTCATTAAACACTTTAATTTTGATTCAGTTTTATTTGTTATCCAAAATGATAATATATTATTTCTTCCACAAATCCATCATCCAGGTTATCCAGGGTACATTGTGTACAATTATCTTATCTAATTCACTCAGAGCTGAAGTTAGAATACTAAATCGTTCACAAATATACTTGCGTTTGTGTTCCATGTGTTTGTTTACGTATATAATCAAAACCAATGGCAAATAACACCACACAAATTTGATTTTAAGCTCCAACTCCTGCACCAACTTTTTTCCAAATTATACATACTATACCTATAATTATAATGCAAGTCAAAAATCACAACAAACATATTTTTACTATAATAATAATTCAATTCCTAACTCAGTACATTGTTCAACACCCAAACAGTAATAAAAATATTTTTATACACCAACCACTGATGATGTCGAGGATGAACAAAGATTGCGTGTCAGGAAATCCCCATTTTGACACTTTAAATTAGCATTTAAGTTTCTACTGCCAGGAATTAAACCAGTAAAGAAAGCTAATTTGTGTATTTTAGTTAAGTATTTAAAGTGGACAATTTTTTGACTTACATATAAGACACATTACCAAATTATCTCGTACGTGTACTATGATGTTATTTACAAAAATTAATCACGTTTTTGTTCATTTCATAATGATCATGATCATGAATATGATTTATTTTGTTTCAGGGAAGGGAAATATTCATTAACATGCCAGTGTAGAATAGGAGTCTACCTCAAACGATAGAACAGGACAAATTGCCATGACATCTGAAAAATTAATTTGTTAATGGATTAACAGCACCAATTAAGTTTAAGAGTTACATTTAGAAAAATATGCACGGTTAATTAGTTCGACAAAAGTTAGTAGTAAAAACAGAGGAAAAAGTATGCGAGACATATTTTCAATCCCAACGACAAAATAGGTTTGATTACTGCGAAAAATTAAAATCTTCTCATTAGAAACACCAACAGTTAATTTTTCATGATGATGCTATTATTAACTGCTATCTTTAAATGTGTTAAATTAATGATTTTGTTATTGTATCGTATTGGTAAATATCCAGTAAATTAATAACTAGCATTTCATACTACGACATAATGCGTGCTGATCAGTTTATACTACTTCATACATTTGTACAGATTAAATTGTGTTGAATATTGGTTTACCACACCGCATTATAATATAAAACGAATTTGACAACACAACAAAGAACTGCTACAATCTTCTAGGGCAGTCAGTTTAAAAATTAGGGTGGTAGTGGTAGGCATCCACGATTTTTGTAGTTGTTAAATTTAAATAGCAAACGCGCTACGATGTAAATAGAAATTATATAAATAACAGATTAACAGATATAAAAAATAACAGATTACTTTCATTGTTAGAAGTTTTTATTTTAATGGTGTGTATGTATTTAATATTCAGCAGAAATTTGAAGAAGGAAATTTTTAATGGGAATAGGACAAAATAAATCGTCACATGGTCGTTGTATTTGTTTGTCGAAATTACCTTTGACTTTGACATCAACTGGACAAGACAGACAGCTGGTTCGCCTCTCGCCTGATGCATCCGTTCTACTGTGGGTATATTAAGGAAGGTTAAGATAAACAATTCAAATAATTTAATTTGGGTACAAACACAGTTTGAAGACGGCATTTTGTGAAACTGTTACTAACCTTTAAAAGAAATTGCTAAATTGTCATATTAAACAAAACTGCATGGCAGTAAAGTGGTGTTTTAATTAATTGTCATAAAAATGCTTATTTATTTTCATTACATATATAACAAAATATACATAATTTAGTGTGTTAACCATTCATATAACGTTTGTAAATACTTCACATTATGAAAAAAAACTTTAAAAAATATTTATCAACATTTTGGATTTATTTATACATAAAATTAAATCATGTTTACATACTTTACATACATTACTACATAATACGTAATACTTTTGAATAAACGTACATTAATATTCAACATAACTCTAGATCAAATGAACACTCAATTCATCATAAGTAGTATTTTCACCAATCACTTATTTTAGTTTTAGCAAATTCATAAACCATAAATAAATATGTATATTTCATTTACGAGATTTACTAGCCACTTTATGTATTTAGAAATTTGTTTGTAATATACTAGTCATACAAATTTTTATGAAAATATTCATGCTTTAATACTTCAAAATTTCAAACTCTCTTTAGAACTTTTTTTCGCAAAAATGTTTATGCCATTTAAGCTTGGACAGGCTAAAAAAGCTGTCAGGCTCAAATCAGTCCAAGGACTGGAATATATCACGGATGATGATGTTACTTTGTCGAAGTATAATGATTCAGCCTGACTCTTTGCCATAAGAAAAAGTTTTTATTAAAAACTTATAGCATGCATCAATGCATAGACTCAGCCTCTTGCTGTAAACTCCCTTCTCATCATCGTCATCGTTATTATCAACCGGAGAAGCAGTAGCAGCAGCAGAAACCGCAAATGTATGAACAAAGTATGTATGCATGTAATTTTACTGAACTTGTACTGAATCGACACTGATGTTGCACTGTACAAGGTGTTATATACAAACTCCAGAATGCTTGTTTGCTTGTAAAAAGCGTTAATTATGACATTAGAAATTCGAATGAAAACAGATGAAAGTTACTTAATAAACTCTATAATAGATGATAGTTATAGTTAATAGTATTAGTAAACTAAAACAAAACTCCTCCAGTCATAAATTTCTGCATAGTACATTTTTTGCGCTGTTTGGCTATGCTATGATATTATCATAGTTAAAACAAAGCCTGAAAGCAGTGTACTGATTGTACGCTTATACACGTAATCTGTCGAATTGAAACTCACAGTCATCGTCATTATCAACAAAGGAAACAAAGAAAAAAGAAGAACGAAAGCTAAGCAGTCGTAATTTGACTGAACTTGTACTAAATCGACACTGATTTTGCACTGTACAGGATGTTGATGCGCGCTCGTAAACTTATTACATAAGTACAGTTTTATGCAAGCAACTAAAGAATAATACAAATTACAGAACGCTTATCGTTCTTTTAAAGATATGTTATTGTTTGCCACTCATCACATCACAATTGTTATGAAAGGCAGCAAATATACATTTTTGCTCCGCATATACATAATATTTCGCGTTTCTACTAATGCTCATCATCACCATCATCATTGCATCACAATTTAATTGAATCATGGCAAAAGTACATTTTCGTGTGATTTTGCGTCTCCACTCTTACTCATCATCACCATCCTCATCGTCGTCGTCGCATCTTCGTCATTATCAACAAAGGAAACAGAGAAAAAAAGGAACGAAAGCAGAGCATTATTTTATTGCTGTGCACATCACAATTTTTATGAAACGGAGCAAAAACCCATTTCTTTCTTCCATTCATGCATTCACAGCTACAGAGTACATTTTCGTGCGCCGTTGCACATTTAAAGCTAAGCCTGATCGCAAAGAAAAGAGCAAAGTATAGATTGGTCATTTCATATTTACTTACTAAAATCATTGTCAGCTTGTCGCACAAATATAATTCAATGTTTGCACGATTTCTACACTTTTGCTCTAGATAATTAGTATTAGTGAACTAAAAGAAACTATCGATCTTTCTTTCATTCATTCACAGCTACATAGTCGTCATCATCATTACAAGCAAAGGAAACAGAAAAAAGGGATACGATCGCAGAGCAATATTTTATTGACGATGCAACATCACAATTTTATATGGAACGCCGCGAAAGTACATTTTTACATAGGTGAGGTGAGGTTCGCAGAGTAGAGATTCTTTAATACTTACTTAACTTATTGTTACTGCCAACTTACCGCACAACTACAATGCACTTTTGCTTTGCTTCTATACTCATGCTCCAGCGTTTGTGGATTTGTGAAACGCAGCAAAATCAATTCTCATACCGTAAATGGGAAAAAATGCAACAAAGGAAGGAGGGAGACGGAAGGAAATTTTTACATTCTTTAAAAAAAGAAAGTGCTTAAAAACACCGAATAAAGCATGAAGATTGTAATTTTACTGTTTCTCTGTGCTATGGGGCACTCAGAATTGTGCACCAAACAGTCAGATTTGTTTTTCCTGTGTCAATCATGGTTGTCGTTACGTTCAACTTAGTTTTGTGTGAAGGTGTGTTCCAATGGACAAACATGCTGACATAATGATGACCAAACCTCGCCAGTGTAGAAGACGTGAGTGTTGTATACAGGGTGGAAACATGTTTTTACATAAGATGGATAAATTACATGTTTTAAAAATGTAAAAACATATATAAGGTTTATCCATGTCTGGCATGGAAAATAGCAAAACAAAAAAATTTTTTTTAGCGCTATATATTAATTTTAGCGGTTCCGTTTATTTAAAAATCCGATCTTGGCGTATTTTATAATGGTGATTGATTATTTTTGCCACTGAAAGTGGTCAAATTCATTAAATCTCGCATTGTCACAAACTGAGGGAATTGGACTTACATTACAGTGTTTTCCAATGCTATTTAAATGGACCATATGGTTTTGCCATTCCCCAGGGTTTTGCCATCGTGTTTTACATTATCCATGTAAAAATGGCAAAACCTCAATTACCATTGGATAAATGCCATACACGATAAAGATACATTAGTTTTTAAGTAGTGGCAATATTGACATTCATACATTCCACAATTTTGTATTAATAAGATTATTTTGTTACTAGCATCACGAGTCAAAGGTTTTGCCATCACAACTCGCTTACACATTCACGTCTTTGTTTCAAGTTTTTCTTTACATCTTCTTTGTTAATCTTTTTAAGCAAACAGATTAAAATGGAAGAAAAACGACTCACAACGTTGACTATGTTTTTTCATTCAAATATTATCAATAAAGTCACTGCTTATCTTTCTGAAGAAGAGGGTATATGCAATTGGGGTAAAGTAGAAGAATACGTTAAAATTTATTTAGTAGCGAAAAAAAAGAAAAATGTGCAAGTGTTCATCAAAGAGAAAGGGAATGGTAATTTAGTGGTGGCTCTTTAGCAAGAAACACACACTGTTGGAATAAATAGTGACATGTTTGACATTTTTTACGTTGGAACTTATACTCAGAACGAAACGGACTAAATGTGTTTGTGTTAAAGTTCGTCAATACGTGCACAGTGCCTGTCAACTTTTCAAGTTTCTGTCTCAAATCAATTCAGACTCCTGTAAAAGAGTAAAACGGGTCACTTCGAGTATAAGAAATAATGATAAATAAACAAGTGTTACCGCTTTTTGATGTGTGTGGTTTACATGCCTGTATGAATTGATCAATGCAAAACGTCTACGTTTTTCATTTACCATTTTTAATGATGTAAGCAAATGAAGAACAATGACAATGTCTACAGATAAGATTCGATGTGTGCACTTCTTTGCCTTGCAGCATCTTCATAATAACAACAAAATTTTGATACAAATAAAATAATGCTGCTACACATGTACATTAATAATTCTATAATCAGAATTTGGTTATTCTGGTGAAGATAGATTCCATTCCTGCAGGAAAGATTTTATATCAATTAAATTTGACAAAATTGATAGTAAAATACCAAAGTATGCGAGGGAGAATTGAGCACACTTCAGAGAGCAGAAAAATGCAGTAGCAGCAACAGTGTTTTTAGCATCGAATTTCAAGTTAACGAACATTAATCATCAACAATTATAACTTTTTACTCATTACCTCGTCAATTTGGCACAGAGTGTTGCATTTAGCGAAAGATATTACTTTGCCATAATAATTGGTCAATGCTTAAAATGACATCATAATAATTAATTAGCTATTAAAAATGTAAATGTAGTTTCCCCTCTTTTAAGTTCGGTAAAATAATTAGTTCATTTAAAACCTCATTGAAACTATTGAGGTTATTTGTTCGCAGAAAAAATGACAAAATATTGACCACTTGAACAGAGTTCTGGAGAAATAGTCAGTCTCGGCAGTCGGCTGATAACGATAGTAATAATTGACCTCCACTTTTATTTCAACGCATAAAATTCATAACCAAGCCATTATTATTACAATTTATTGGAAAATAATAAATAGTACATAATTTAAAATTAGCAAATTAGTAATTAATCTTTATAATTGGCACCTTTCACTAAACAACACCCTTGCTGAAATAAAAGCTTAGCAGCTTAGGTACCTAGACCGAACTCCTCTTGCTATTATGTTATAAGTCAAAGCGTTTTCGTCAATCACTTGGGCAGACATACATTACATTTGTATGTATACCTATTAATATTTTTAAGAGCAGTTTAGTCTTAACATTATGCAAGTGGTTGGTATTACATTGTCAAGAAACATGTAACGAAACAGTTCATTATATAAAATGATTTATTAAAACGAAAGAAAGAGGAAGTGGACTTTAAAACCTTCATTTAGTGAAGGAATTAATTATTTAGCGATGAGCGAGCTTTAATTTACCTACAAAATATCAGAACACGAATCCTGCGTTGGCCAATGAAATTGCAGGAATTTGACTTGAAGATTTTCTAACGAAAAGGAAAAGATCAAATCCCTGCCGATTTCCTTTCCAGAAATCCTTTCAGCAAAAACCTTAAATTCGGAGATTTGGACGAAGCTTTGACTTTGAAGCTCAATATTGAGATGAAACTTGTGGTTTTCAATAAATTGGTTATTTAGAGTTTGTGCAAAAGTGGAAATAAAATAATGAAATAAAAGTAATTATGGAAATCACACTGGCAGGAAAGACAGTGTGGTTTTTGGTACGAAATGAAAAGACAAAATTGCAATTTCGAATAGATTTAGAGGATGCTGGGTTTAAGGCAATGAGTTAAAATATGTAAGAGGTATTTAAGCAAGCTCCAGAGAGCAGAAGTGGATTATTATTACTAGACAGCTAGTGAGTAGTTCAGTTAGTAAGAGTAGTCTAGAATTAGAATTACGGTGAGAAACATTAGCAAAGAGTTACGGAAGTAAGTAGCGAGTACGTAAGATACTTTAAAAGCTGAGAAGAGAGAAGAAAAGGATGTAGATTAGATAGCGTTAACAATCAACGGTTGACTAGGCTGGCACTATCTTATTTGGAGAGGGTGTCAGAGTTTTTAGGCTATGTTTTAGATATTGTGACGTCGCGGTCCACGTCTGGTGAGCGGGTTGACTTCATGTCATAATAATCATGACCGTTCACATAAAATGCCACAAGATACGAACAAGGATAACGGTGATCCTTGTTCGCAGTTGCTTTGTCCATTAAGCAGTGCGAAGCAGTTCATTCCTGGAAAAAGGCTTAAAACGTTGATGGAACTCACCCCTTGTTTAGTGTGCCATACAGTAAAAATTGACATACATTGCATTTCTACTGTCGCGACCACCGTAGTGTTAACTTGTGAGTGTGATAGTGCTCGAGTTGTCTCTATAAAACACGATAGAGATTCGTGTACTCATTACAAAATCGACGTGTGCACCTGTGGAGTTGCTTCGGTTGTACCTTCTAATAACCATACCGTAATCACTAATAACGACAGTGAAGAGGAGACTCTATCCATTTGAAGTCTCACATTTCCCCAATATTTTGTTTCCACACTTAATTATGCGTTTTAGTCACAGACTTTCCGTCATTCAAGAAGAGGTGGAGGTAGCTTCCTCCTCCAACCGTTGTCGTGCCTGCTGGACTTATTTCATTGTCTCTTGTGAACTTTTGTTAACCTTTGTTTGTGCTCCTTGCCTTACGTGCACTTATATTTTCCAACATTGGTCTACTTTTTCTGGACGTTTTCGAGGAGGATCCATCTCCACCGCCACCACTTCGGTCTAACGACGATCAAGCCTTTTTCGTCGGGGCTGGGGGTACCCCCGCAACTCAAGTAAGTACACTAAAGTATTAAATTAATTAATTTTGCGCTTTTTTGATTTTTAGAAGAAAATGATAGACATAATGATATTATTTAAAAAGTTACTACTGATACACCTGCACAATATTATAAGCGAATATAATTCATGTGTTTTTCCTCTTACATTATTGGAAAATAAAAAATAGTACATAATTTAAAATTAGCAAATTATTAATTCATCTATATAATTGGCACCTTTCACTATATAACACGCTTGCTGAAATAAAAGCTTAGCAGCTTAGGTACCTAGACCGAACTCGTCTTGCTATTGTGTTATAAATCAAAGCGTTTTCGTCAATCACTTGGGCATACATGCATTACATTTGTATGTATACCTATTAATATTTTTAAGAGTAGTTTGGTCTGAACATTATGCAAGTGGTTGGTATTACATTGTCAAGAAACATGTAGCGAAACAGTTAATTGTATAAAATAATTTATTAAGAAGAAGGAAAGAGGAAGTGAACTTTAAAACCTTCATTTAGTGAAGGAATTAATTATTTAGCGATGAGCGTATGTGTGTGGAACGTCGATCACTTTATATTCTATCATCATTGCACAGTCTCACACACCACTTTCATCACCATCCACAAGTGACATTTTTATAAGTGACATTTTTATAAGTGACAAATTTATGTATGTGATTTAATTGAGACAAATACAGATACAATCTTTCGGGCGTTTAGAGACGGGTTTACGAATAAAACAACCCCGACAACTTTACAATATGTAGGAAAAAGGGTATTTTAGTAAGTAAGTAAATGAGTACTCAGACAAGTATCTTGAAATGGTACTTTAAATAACTTTAAAATTAATTTGTTCAGTTATTAACAACAAAAAATCTTACGCCATCAACATTTCTCTTTTTATCACAATATAAATGGTTGTTCTGCATGTTTTTTAACCTTCAAAATTGTAAAGAAGACACAGAGCACGCACTACATTAGCATGCCCTTCTCGAGCTTGATAAAGATATAAATAAAAGTTTGTAAGAAAAGACATAAAGCTGTTTGCTTGTGAAGCAGCTTTCTAAATTATTTGTCACGCGATAACGCCTAAAAATTTAACTACTTGAAATGACCTACTACTGTACTCACTACTATTTAACTACTGGCCGATAGACCGTGGGAACCCTAGATGGGAGAAACCGCAAAACTCAAACAAGGAGAGGAGCAATATACATTGCGACTTGGGGTTTTGCATGGGTTCAGTGTGAACTCTAAAATAAATAAATACTGAAATTTATTATTCTATTTTATACTTTTTTGTTCTAGTTGTACAGTATGTTACAGAAAAGAAGGAAGAACCGTTTCCATACGTTATATGTATACATTACGTTCACATAAGACATAATCTCGAGAAGAAATCAGGAGTACAGTAGAGAAAGCACGTGCTTTTATCCTGTGTGGATTATGGAGGAATGAGAGACATGACAAAAACAGAATAAATAATATGGCACATTAGCTAAAAGTTAGGTGAAAAAGATCTAGTATTGTATTTTGTAATAGAATATAGTTTTTGTACGATAAGAAGCTGGAAGTTATATATGAAATGAGTAGCGGAGTTCGGAAAGGAAGAGAAAGATACGGTCGAGCCAAGCCTACTGCTTAATGAGGCAGGTGAGTGAGCGAAACGTCGGTTATTCCAATCTTGCCCTGACCACAACCCAATTCCATTAAGACAGAAGTGACAACATAGAAGAAAGTTTTTACCTGCAGCTTCTCTCTGTGCTTCCCAAAGAAAGTTCTAAAGCAGTTCATCGGAGAGTTTTGTGTTTTATTTATTAATGCCCACGACTACCGAAAAGCAAAAAAGAAAAGGAACAGTTTTGTGAAATATTATATCACGCATATGCCCAATACCCATACCGCCGTGAACCAGGAAATTCACATCAGTAGTAGTGGAGGAGGAGGTAAACTAGTAGACAAGATTATTTTTACCCGTTAAATGTTTACTTGGTCGCTGTTTAAAAGGCATTGACCGCAAGTTTGTGGTTTTGGATGTAAACAAAACTCGTCCTTGAGGTGTGTACTCGATTCATGTGCGTGAATCGTAATTAAAAACGTTTTTTATACTTTATATAGATCCCCTATATGTCATTCGCACGTTTGGATGGTGTCACAGTGGAGAAGAGAGACAGGAAAGCAGCGAACAAAGAAGAGCGTAACGTTTCATTCAACAATTTAGAGAATGGTAAAACATCAAACAGAAAATCAGGAACCGAACTTTAAATCAATTTATCAGGAATATGCAATCAGAATCAGTCGATTATTCACAAAATTAGAACTTGGAAATTTCCTCTTACCAAATACGGAACGGAAACCCACACAAAAGAGAGCAGAGGCCATTTCTCATAGCGCCTATTTGGAAGAGAGGAAACAACTAGAAATGTGAGTTGATTTTCTGGCCAAGAAAAAATTGCAAGGGACACACAATAAAGTTTAAGTGTTTAAGACAACAAATCTGACCACATTATTAAGTGTTTTGAATGTAATTACGTTTTATAAGTAACAGTAATTTGATTTCATTTTAATTTCCAGTGTTTCAGAGTCAGATTTTGAACGAGTAGTAATAGTAGTAAAAATTGAAATTTTATGTTTATAAATTTACTGTATCGTTTTCAATTTTAAGCCATGTTAAAATTTCTCATTTAATTCTCCATGATATTTTTTTCTCTTTTCATGCGAATTTAAATATTGATATGTTAGCTAGAATAGCAAAGCAAATCAACACTGTAAGATAAACAAGTTAACCATAAGATTAGTTTGGTTACGAGTTGCAATAAATAAAATAAAAATTAAAGCAAACGCGACGAATAAGAGACGAATTTCGTTCTTCGTGTGCTTCATTTGCCATAAATTATCACGAAGCACGTCATGCTGGTACTATATGTTTATTGCCAAAACTATTTTTCTGAAAGTGCGTTTACAGAAGAATTTGAAAAACTGAGACTTGAAGCAAAAGAAAACACAAAAGCGATATCTTAAACACGTAATTTTAAATGTTGTTTATGTAGAAGCTCATATTCTCATATTCTGAGTTCTGACTTTGATTTGGCTGTCACCCGCACTCATTCTTGCTTCAGCAACAATTTGTCATTTGGGGATTGTCATTAAATAAGAGGAAGCGGCTAATATTTCCACAACAGCTATTTTCAACTTAGATAGGATATTCTCATCTACGTGCAACTTTAGAATGCAATCTTTAAAATGCTTAGATTTTACATTTATCTTAGCACAAAAGAAAGCCGTCTCAATGTTTACAGATATTTACAAGTCCTAAGGTTAAATCGGTGAGTAAGGTTCTTATAATTCGACCCTTGTCACGAAAAATAGTTTAGCAGTATTAGTCAGTGTGACGTATTGGTGCTTCAAAGTTTGCCAATTGTGGATTTCTAATTGCCTACCCTCTCCTTTCGACTTTTTCTTCGGTGTGTAAAGTGCCCTACAGTTTATCATCCTCGAAGGAAGGGATACCAATTGCGTATGTGTGTGACTTGTGTGCAAGTGACTTGAGTTGAATAGGAATAAACATGTAATAAACATGACATTTTTACCGTGCTTTCCTATTATCGCCACCTCGGCGCATTTTCTCCAATCTTATGCTACTGTGATCTCTTCCGATGGAAGCTACGAAGACGGACCCAATACCGGGGGAAGACCTAGCTTCTTCACCTGACTTATTCGTCCGCACGTTTCTTATTTTATTTCTATCTACTACTGAACTTTATTTCATACTTGGTGACTGGCGACTTTGCAATAAAGAAAATCAGTCAATATATCTGGTGAACACTTGATTCAAAACATATGCATAAATGCCTTTAAATTCGCAACTTACATTGTTGACAAATTTTAATTAAAAATAATCTTGAAAATGAGCATTTCAAATATTTGGCTAAGCTTTGAAAGCACTTTATGAATATTTCGCTGTAAGTGTGCATCTTGTTTAATTTTGTTGCTCACTTGGAGGAATTGCTTCTCGATTTTTAAAAAGGAGTTATTTGCTAGCAAAAACTTTGGAAACAAGACAAGATTTGATTCTGCATTTTGACACCGCAATTGAGTCGCTCCATTCATATAAATAAAGAAACATTGTTTTTACCATTGCTATTTGGTGAAATACTTAAATGTAAAAAAAAACTGTATCTAAAATTCCTATGTATATCATCATGATCATCCATGACCACATATTCCAAAAGAATTATCATTTAGCCGCAAACTTTTTTTATAATTGTTGGGGGATTGACAATTTTATGCAACAATAATGAATAAGCGGCTGTTTAATTGGTGCATCCTATGAAGAATTGAGTGGTTATTTTTCCAGAAATTATATTTGATACGAATACAGAAATATGCGATTTGGTAGTAATACTCAAAATGACACGTATGTATCATATCATATTTTTGGTAAACAATAAGCGATAACTTAACTATTGGTAAATACACAATATATAGCAATGGATGACGACGACAAAATTAAAAGTCAAATTTGTTTTATGGTTTGTTATGACCTTCATTACTTGGTTTTCCTCAGCGATAATTAACGCTGGTATCCTCCAGTTGTAACTGTGGTGTATTTTTGACAGTCATGGCCCATGACCCATGGGTTGTAAGCAAAAGCCATTTTGTTATTACTGGTTGCATGGCACAGTGTGTATGCTGCTCCTATTTAAACAGATTAAAATAAATTATACAGTTAAATATTTGTGAAGAAGCTATTTCAACCTATAAAATTGTAGCTTTTGAGAACAGTTGCATATTTTGTAAAGTCAACGTACCTACATCATTTGACAAACTTTTATTTATGTAACAGTTTGTCTTCAATCGAAGCTTGCGCCTAGCATTGGAATCTAAAATTTAAAAAAAAACATAAGCAAATGAAACACCACACCCTTAATTAATTTTTTAGTCACTGCAGCTATGATTAGTTATCCCAATTTTGATAGAAGATTTTGATTATCATCGTAGCGTTCACTCCTCATATACAAATATATTATTTTAATTACCAATAATTGCCACAATGCATGAGAAGATAGATTTTTTAACGTCCGGCACTGAAGCCATTGTCCGCCAGCTTAAGTCTCTTGCCGGATTCTTCTCGATAAAAAAACAAAATGTGTAAGATTCAATAAATACAGAATTAATTGGACTATATAGTATACCCACAATCACAAAATTAGTATGGCTTACCCGTAATTAAACTTACAATTGACAATTTAACAAAACAAATATTTGTGTTGAAATGCAATGATTGTTAAAACTAAAATTATGTACAGAATTTAGTTCTCAGTTAGTTAAGAGAGGGAGAGGGGACGCAGAAATATAGCGTCTGTGTGTTGGTGCCTCTCCCTAATGAATGATAAAAATACAAAATAGGTTCAGGCTTACTTGGCTTTGCTTTAGTTGACAATGAGTTGAGAATAAAAGGCAAAGCATAAAAGTAAAGAAAAACCAAAATCTGGACAAGAAGAAAGATAAAGAAAAAAGCCAAGAGCAGCATAGGAAAGATGACACCGGATATGAACATCCTTTTACAGCCTCCACCCTAAACTTTTCCACTCGTAATGTCAATTTATCATTGGCAAGTCTGTGGTCAAGTGAGATATGAGATTTTGCTTTTTTTGAGTGTTTGTGAGCTTGGCTGTGCTCTGTGCTTAGCCAGTTTCCTCAGTGAGAGTGATGTTATTTTGTAAGTAGTAATAACAACACTGTGTTGTCAACACAATCATGGAGAAAGATTTCATTGAATGTCAGTGAGTGCAAAATGAAATAATGGATCATATACATTTTAATTCGATTTCATTTTTATTACTAAATCACAATGTTAATATATTAGATTAATATATCTATTTGAAACACTTAAATCAATCACTTAAATAAATAAAATCGTCAATCAAAATGATTTGGAAGAATCTATCAAAATTCTGTCTTTCTGAACCTGGTCAAAGATGTATGAATAATCTTTTATTTTAAAATGGAGTCCATGAAACACCATTATCACCGAAATCAACCGGAGGTGCTCAATTACAGTTAAAACCCGCCCACACCCTTATTAACCACCCGCTTCCTATTGATCTCGTGCGATGCCTGTTTCAAAACCACAAGTACAATTTCCATTAGCCAATAGTAATAAAAATATTATGTCACCGCTGGGTGTTTTTATACACCAATACTTATAATGTCAAAGATGATTTTTTTCCTGAAGATGCCTATTCGTTTTTATCGCTCATTATTTTCCGATAAAGCGAGAATAACATTTTATACATTGTAATTGCCTTCAGTGCACCGTTGAATTTTGGTTATTATCAGTATTTCCAACTAACACGCATTGTGATAGAGCTACTAATAATAACAACCACAATAATATGTATGTATATTTCATTTCAAAATAAATCAGGTTCTGTTTAATTTCATCATGATCATGAATACCGTTATTTGATTTAAGGAATCACTCATTAACATGACCCTGTGAAAATAACGCAAAACGTCTCTGGGCGGACACACTAAATAGCTCATCGAATTTTTTTGGTGTTGAATTAACAGTCGGTTATATCAATAACCATGTGTTACGACAGTGTGCTCATAGGTAAATATTACTACTGTATGCAAAGTTTTTATAATCATAGTTTAAACACTGTATTTATAAAATCAGTTTGGCACACCGACGAACGTTTACAAACAAACAA
This sequence comes from Cyphoderus albinus, assembly GCA_021029165.1. Lineage (NCBI taxonomy): Eukaryota > Metazoa > Arthropoda > Collembola > Entomobryomorpha > Paronellidae > Cyphoderus > Cyphoderus albinus. The sequence goes on from VYYJ01001862.1 coordinate 22,243, forward strand.
ATCATTAGAAAAAAATAATGACGGTTGGTGTTCACGATTCCCTGGAATTTCCTCTAATTTTTATTTACATGTATCCTTACGTAAATTTCTTAAATTATGAAAACAAAACTCAAATGAATTTTATTGTCAGCATTTTTTAATTTTAAATTTAATATTCTATGCAAGAGCTTCAATTCGAAATTGATTTATTTTTGTTGTAAAGCAATAATAGTAATAAACTCTGTCATTTCCGCGATATGTTTATGCGTTTCGCCGTTTCAACGCTTGGTAACACTTTGTAGTCTCTTTCTTGTTTTGGTTATTCATCCATAAAGCAATTATTTATCCATGCATCCATGCATCCAGTTCTCCCGCATCCGTGGTAGAAAAGAATATTTATGATATTTTTTTCGGAACTAGATTTTTTCAGATGCTGCCGGTGCCGAAAAAAGTAATAATGATTTAATAAAACTGCAGTTATGTCTGTGGCACAGTACCTGTGATATCAACTTTGCAAACGGCTAATGGATCTCAAATGCGTACATCGCTTTCGTTGTCGGTTTATTATATAGTAGTCTCAAGGTATGAAATGTAATCAGTTAAATTTGGATTTAAACATGGTTTCAGTTGGGAACTATAGTGTCACACTCTTCCTACCGGTCAGTATGAGTCAATAGTGGTAATAAATAAAACGTATTTCAGTAAGTGTTTCAATGCTTCAATTACATATATAATAATTTTTTTTATTGATTTTAACTATCAACTCAGTCATACATATATTATATAATTTTATTATGCATGAGTATCTTCTACACCCGTATGTAAATACATTTCAATAACTGAAAACAAAATAAGTTAAATAATGCTCGTTGAAAATAATATTTTTTAAACTTTAAATTATAATGAAATATAATTAGATTGGCATTAGTTCACGACAAGTAATATGTACCTTCGAATAAACTTACATTACTTTTCAACCGATATACCAAGGTCAAATGAACACTCAATTCACCATACTTATTTACAAAAATCCGATCACTTCAATCTTAGCTTGGGCAATTTTTTAAAAGTAGTAATTTATACAGGAATACATATACAACATTAAGTGACAATTAGTTTAAAAATTATTTCTATAATCCCAGGCTAGAATTCCCAGCCATGCAAATTTAAAAAAATTGTACATTTTATGCTTCAAAGTTTCAGTCTCTTCTAAAATATGATGAAATGCCTAAAAATACCATCTTCAAATTAGTGATACACCGTTCACCTATTTTACTGCAAGGAATTATATAAGATGACGTAAAAAACCAATATATTTTATCTTAATCTTAGTATTAAATCTTAGTATTTAGAGAATATTACTGTGTGCATATTAAAAGACACTTGACTTTGTTGTTGTGTTGTTAAAATTGCGTGAAGTAAAAGAAAAACTTTGTTGTGTGTGGTGAACGTGAATTATTATCAAATTCATATCTGAAAGTGAGCAAAAGACTACAATAATCATGGCTCAGGAGTTCAATTTCGAAGACTATGCTGAATTAGCAAGGGCAAGATACCGAGCCGATATGCTCAAATTAGTGCGAATTTCGCAGCTAGAGGCAAAGCTCAGGGAAGAGAAAAGAAAGTTAGAGGCAAAGTGGAGAGAGAGACAGGAGCATTCTCTTGTTTCATTGTCTTCAACAGCAAGGGAAATGGGAAGTGAAAATAACTCCCAGCAGCCCGTCACCGGAGATCCTCCTGTAAACCAAGAGGAAGTTGTACCGGAAGTGTCTGCAGTAAGAATGGAGCCAACCCCAAGTACATCTTCGGGGACAGTGATTGAGGCGACCCGAGAAACAGCACCAATGAATAGAGAAAATCCTCCGACTTCAGAAAGTGAGGAAGAGAAACCCTCCAGCTCCTCAGAGTTTCATCCTCCAGCTCCAGTGAGGAAGACAGAAAGAGCGGGAGCCGGAAGTCATCTGGAGATACTTCTGATTCTAGCGAAGCTGAGATAACCTACAACGGTGTACCACCCATGTTACCATCGGTCGAAATGTTTTGGAAAATTGAAACAAATCTCCGAAAGCGAGTTGCTAGAGAAAAGAAAGCAGCCTATGCAACCGCAGCAGCAGCACCATCACCACCATCATCAGTGTCTTCTCCACCGAGGTCACCATCATCGAGCTCATCTTCAAGTGGGTCATCGGTTAAAATGGAGAATAAAGATGAAGAAAGTACCACAACCAGAGATGAAAATTTGAATGAAGCGAGTTCAACAGCAACTGAGACAATGAAAAAGCGGGACCACCCTACTACTTCTATTTTGGGTGAATATCGACCTAATCTGACTGAGGCTGGCAATAACCATTGCAATTCGATTCTTGGAATCTATCATCCCAGTCACTCTTGGGAAGAAAGAGAGATTGCCATACAACAATTTGCAAGCCGAATGGGATTGGGTCCAAGGAGCACCGGAAGTCACATTCCGCAAAACATTCTTTTCGACTCATCAACATCAACAGTGGCAGTGGGAGCATCATCATCGACTGGAGCAGCAGAGAACTCATCAATCGCAATGTCATCATCATCAGCAGTAGCAGCCCCTGTAATAATCGAAGCAGAATCAGCAGCAGTAGCAACATTGTCCTCCGCAGCTTCATCTGTACCCACATCAAGTGCAGCAGCAACGGCATAAGCAAGTGTAAATTCAGTGGGCAACAAAAAATGTATCATGGAAAAAGTTAGTAAAGTGCAAGTAGACAGGAAGAAAGTAGATCATTTTCCAGAAATTTGCAAAAGGCAAAACTGTTTTAAAAAAGAATGCAGAGAACGGCAAGAGCAGTCTGTAGGGATTTTCAGGCGTTATCGGGGTAACCAGATTCATAAGTCTGAGAAAGAGTAACATTGATAATGGCAGGAATCAATGAAAATTGGCAAGGTAAACAGCAAGTGGAATATGGCAAGGCAAAGTGAAAAGTAGGTAGAAAAAAAGGTGTTTAGTAATAAAATATACATTAGATATGGATAGGTCATAATTATGATTATTCAGTTTAGTAGGCATACAGGTAACATTATGATTCATAGAATTTAAGGCAATTTTAGGCTAAGGTAATAAAAATAAGAAGTGCATAATGTAGGTTTCTTTTAGTAATATCGTGAGTAATATTAGAACATAATATGGAATAAAATTAAGAAGAATGAATGTGTGCGTGAATCAATTAGGATATACATAATATTAGCAACTTTATTAAATTAGTAATTATAGCTTTAGTTATAATTACTCTGGGGGGTCAGATGTGTTATATTTAAATTTAGGTTAGTTAAACGTGAATAATCTTAGAACATAATATGGAATAAAATTAAGAAGAATGAATGTGTGCGTGAATTGATTAAAATATACATAAAATTAGTGATTATTATTAGAGATAAGTGGTAATTAATTTAGTAATTATAACTTCAGTTATAATTACTCTGGGGGGTCAGATGTGTTATATTTAAATTTAGGTTAGTTAATGTATAATTAATAAGTAGTTTGATTATTATTATTGAAATATCAAGTCTTAGGGATAAAAGCGGAAAAGCATGAAAAGTAGAACGGCAGGAGAGTGCAGCATACATGCTTCGGATATTAATGAGAATATGTGTGCGTGCGAGTAAGCTCGAAGCGAGCAATAAAAATGAAGATCAAAGAGAATATTGAGAGAGTTAAAATAAAAGAGGGCAACGAGAAGTTTTATGATTTTATCCAAGGAAGGGGGAATAGTTCATTAAGTAATGTAAAGTAGTGCGTAGAGTATTATAAAGTAGAATTGATATTTTAGTTTATATGTTCTAATAGTATTATAATTTAGAATGCTGCATTGGAATAAATTCATGCAGGTAGGGAGAAAAGCTTTTAGGAAAAGAATAGAAGTATAATGTTATAGTTATTAAGTATTGTGGTTTTATAAGTATATGTGTTGTACAATATTATAAA
>VYYJ01001863.1:0-26163 GCA_021029165.1 Cyphoderus albinus
AAGTCATTCGCGATTTGGTTCGTTTTTGTGGAATACGCAGCTCTCTTTATTCCCTATCAACTGGTGAAAATGTGGTTATCCGATGACTTCGAACAGTTCAATTATGTAATGGTCATGTGGCTCTGTGCCCTAACTGCGATAACCATCTTGTACGTCTTTGTCGTGTCTAGCGAAAGAATTTGCGAATTTCTCAATCTGTTTCTGGTCTTTGTGAAAAATTTTGGGGGTAATTATAAAATAAGGTTACAGTGCAATGTATAATAACTATACAAATAATATTTTACTTTTTTTTACTTTACTTAGTTAGTTACGTGCCTCAGCATGATCCAGAGACCTCAAAAATGAATCGAATGATGGACCAGGGCGTTTTATGGAGCACGGGTTTCTTCACCCTGATCTCTATCTTGATGAGTTCTCAGTATTTTATATTTCCCAGATCAGCCGCTCACCTGCCTCATGAGATAAGCGATGATAACCTTTTTCTCATGTGGCTGATTTACATTCCATACGGTTTGACGATAACTTGGTTTTGCTTATCCGTGTCTGCCGTCTTCAGTCTAGCTTTGAGCGCATTTCTCTTGTATTTAATACTTATCTTGCCCATTCAAGAGAAAGAGCTTCGAGTGGGGTATCGTAAAGGAGACCAAAAGGCACTTGAGAAACTGAGAACGCTTANGAGTGGGGTATCGTAAAGGAGACCAAAGGGCACATGAGAAACTGAGAACGCTTAATCATCTTCCCAGAGTGTATCGATGTATGCAAATACTGACAAATCTACAGAATTACATATTAAGTCCACTTCTCATACCGGTTCACACGCTTGCCCTCTACTTAAGCATTTTTTGCAATACGATGCTCATCCGTTACTGGAACAGAATGCACCTCACTTTGGTCTTCACTTTAATCTCGTTGTCATTTGTGGCCATTTTCTTGTGGTCGTATGTTTTAACCACTTTCGCCAAAATGCATACATGGAGTAGAAGGTCTTTAGGTTCGTGGAAAGGCCGTGATTGGAGAACAAAGAGAAATCAACTGTACATGAAAAGGTTTCACTTGAGTTGCAAACAATTAACTGTCACCTACCACAAATATTTCATGGTAAGACCAAAGAGTGTTCTAAGGTTCCTACGAGCAGTGACTCGTGGAACATTTAGAGCGCTGTTGGTTGGGTTCAGAAATAATAACATTGCCTATAACTGAAATAAATTGCAGAATAAAAGAAATTTTCAAATATCACTAGAAGATTAAATTTAATTAAACACGTGGAACATTTAGAGCGCTGTTGGTTGGGTTCAGAAATAATAACATTGCCTATAACTGAAATAAATTGCAGAATAAAAGAAATTTTCAAATATCACTAGAAGAAAAATTTACGGTAAAACATCGGCTCATTTAATTCTCGAATTATTTGCACTTTGCACAGTACATAATATCAATATTAACATGATGGACTAATGCATACATGGGCTAGAAACATATCATTAAAAGTCTTAAGCAATTCCGATACATCAACTCTCCCCAAAATACCACAGAGCTTATCAAAACTCCAACCGTGAAAAGATAAAAGGCTCCCATCAAATGTGCGAATGGTAAGTGACTCGAGAATTTCCGTTGTGTACTCCACTCGTGCCTGCTGCGTTTCCAACTCCCAGGATTTTCTCTCCTTTAAAATAATCTCTGCATCTATCTTTTTCCACTTGCTGATAAGTCCACTGTCCATGGCACTTTTAATTAATGAATCGAATTCCTTCTTGAATACCGTTCTCTTCCGGAGCATAATTCCTCCAGCCAAAAAGTACGCTTTTCCGGAAGCCGCTTTCACCAAAGGAACATGTCCATGCTTATCGCTGAGATTCTTTTGAGCCACATAGTCAACAATGTTTTCCCAGCTAATACAAGCCGCTTTGTCATGAATCACCTCTTTCAGACAGTTTGCATCCACATGCTCCAACTCCATTCTATCCACAATCTTTTGATAGGTGATGCTTTTCGATGTCTTGAACAACTGATACGCTGCTCCAGTGTATTGTAAAATGATGCGGAAATCGGACCGGGCCAATTCGTCAAAGGTCGTCGGTGGCTCGATGACGTTGGGAAATGCCAAAAATGAAACAAGCTTCGATTTATATGCTGTGGTCACAATAAGACAAAAGAGCAGCCAAAACAGGCTTAAAATGCGGAACCAATGCGAGGTAAGCAGGACTAAAGTGCCTTTCGGTGTTCCTGGCGTACATGAGGTTAAGAAATCACTTCCCTGTTCCAATAAAGCTTTTAGTGAAAATCCAGCCGAAAGACTAAAGAACGTTTTATAACTCATGGTACCCGGTGGTGCATCACAGATAAGCCAAAGGTAGTATGTCCATATGAACGAACAAATAATAACCACGGTACAACCAACTATAAGCGCCCACGAGCCGAATGTCAAAGGTCTATAAATTCCTGTCCAGGAGAAAAACGGTCTTGGTTCACCGGTGGTGAAAGTGAGCCATTCGTAGGTGATCGGGAAAGTGAAATCCACTGCTTGATACCTTGACAAAGTTTGACCTCCAACTTGACCTAAGTCAGAGTGACCATAGAGGACATCCGCAACAGTTCCAATCCATGTGCCGTTTGGAAAGCGGAAGCCAGTGCCGCCGCCTCCCACGCTGGGAAAAAATTCACAGGAGAAATTCAGTCTATGCTGAAGCTGATTTGTGACCATTACATAGATGCCCCTAACAGATTCCCATCGGTCATTGTTCGACTTCCTGCGTATTTCATTCAGCCATTTTGTCTCTGACGCGCTGCTCATTTTCATCACCTTTCCATAAAAGTTGGAAAACAACTGTGGGAAAAGTACATTCCGGGTCATTGAACCAGAGGACTGGTTATTGTTGACAAACAGGATTTTCGGTTCGCCACTGTCACAAAATGGACATGAAGTCAGAAGAGAAGTTGTCTCATCAAGATCATTTGCCTGGCATGTAGACACGATAATTAATTTGTTTCTCAATCCTTGTGCAATGCTAGGATGGAGTAAAAATCTGTTATTGTTTGTGACTGTTTGAGCGTTTTGGACGAAGAGGAAGTAGTCTTTGTCAGTGCGCACAATATTGGAAATCGATTGGAACAGATGAAGAAGACGGATTGGTGCTTGATTGTCAGCGGAATAATTCATGCTACTGGAATAAATAATTGCCACAGCACATTGAACCCGAAACTGGTGAAGATCTTTGGCTTCTTGCAGTTGTTTAATCCTTGTGGACACGTTTTGATTATAATAAGCTTCGGCCGTCCACACATACCGATCTTTTGGAGTGAACGTTGAAAATAAAACAAAACTGTGACCGTTTTCGATTTCGTTGTTGTCGAAAAAGAAGAATTGAGTGCACTCATCTAATAACGACAGAGATGATGCGACTGTATCATCCAGGGATGCGTCGTGTTCCATTCGAGAGTGGACACTTTGCCATTGAGAAAGAAATATGCAAATGAATTTAAAAACTGTGCGTCTCGGGATGATGTTAAAACCGGTGAGTATTGTATGTTTCATATTGAAGCGAGATTGCTAAATTTGTTGGTTAAGGAATGAAGCTCGTGGTAAATTTCGTCGTTACCGAAAAGTCAACTAAGGAAATGCTGAGCTCAAATAATCAATGCTCCACTAATTGTTCGAGTAATCGTGATAAATTCTCATTATCTTAACCAATTAAAAGAAATAAATTCTGGTTGAAACAACCCAAAACCACTTTTATATCTTACTTTATTATAATTGGCAATGATGTATGGTTTTGTTGACGATAATTTAGATATTAATCCCTTCTATTGACATACCTCCTACTGCTTAATCAATGTATTTCCGAATTAACGGAAACTTTCCGTTTCGGCCTTGTGGCAAGTTTGAAAGATGGTAAGGTACTGTTGAGACAAATAGAGGCTCAACATTTACCACATTTGAGACATTTCCATTTAATTATTGTTTTCTATTACTTTCATTGTGCGATATGATACCGATAAGAATATCAAATACAATATTGATAGAATGACAAAAATAGGTGGAACAAGAAAAGGCTGTCTAAATTCTCTTTAATTAATAAAAGTATGCACGTAAAAGTTTTATTACATTACAAACATAACATGAAAACTCGTCCTTTTGGAGTTAAGTAAAAATTGTTATGACGGGTTATTCTATTGTTTTGACTTTTCCGTCATTCAATTTAGACATGCTATCCTTTAAACATTCTCATTTTCCGTTGTAATTATTGTGCGATATTAATTCGCAATTGAATACGCGCCCAACGGGTGTAAATAATTAAATTTTGAAAAACGTCATAGATTGGGGCGTTGATTGGTTGTTCTAAATTGTTGTTGCGTTATTACTTGTTCAACGAAGTTGAGTGTGGCCATGTGTCACTTTGTGTCACATACAGTCAAATGAACCAAGTTCGACAAAAAAGAGCTCCACGAAATTGCTTGCCGTGTGTGAGCGAGCGGATCGGTTTACCTAATTAATATGATGTTGCACCAAAGATTATCGATAAATTGGCGAATTGCGTGTTGTGCACGAAAAATAATGTTCATATCAAGACCAATTTTTGAGTTGAATGACAAAAAAATGAAGATGTTGGACGAGTTAATTTCAAAGTTAGCATTGAACCTTATCGCATTTTACTTGCAAGTTACAGTTAGTTACAACACACAACGTTTGCCGTAAATTAAGAAGTAAAATTTTAAAAAGCCAACTAAAGGTGTGCGATTGATATAATATTTTAATGAGCGGAGCCATTAAATAATGACAATGTAGCACACGTCAGACTACTGTGTGGTTACGGCGTAAGGCCATGTGGTAAAAAATTTAAGAAAATAACTTCAAAACGTTTTTACGTGATTATTAGCAGTTATTAGTAATCTCGATTAGGCAATTTAGCTTGTGGCTTTGGAGTATTTTACTTGGTTTTTAGCAATTACCTTTTCCAATAAATTGAAGCCATGAAGTCAAAAAACAGCGAACTAGAATTTATCGTGAGAAATTTCCTGTTAAAGTAAAATAATGATTATAAGTTTACTTGGTTTAATTGCTGGAGTAGTGGAAGCGCAGGAATATGCAAATTGAGGCATGAAGACAAAAATTACATACCATGTGCCAGCGCCAGCAACTGACAATACCTATTGCTGTTATGCCACACAAAATGTATTTTAGCAATATTGCACCAACACGTGCTTCAAACTTCGAAGGTTCGAAAGTCTGTAACTCATTCTTTATCATAAAATGCATCTTCTTGTGCAATCGAGTTTTCTGTTTTAATAATTGATGGGTGGAAGAAACCTATTAAAAATAAACTTAAATATCATTCATCATTTAAACCTGGCATTATCAGTGACAATGAGGTTAAGTTTAGTAATCCACCAGCCAAAAGTCAATTAAAATTGATCATGAATTTCCAGGGAATTGGCGTGATGTTTTAATTAGTGTTCCATGACTTACAAATCTCTGGCAAATGACTCCAGTCCTTCGAGGTGGCCACCTCACTACCCACCCATTAAACGCTTAGTTTGGAAATCTAGCGAGTAGCGATGTTGGAAGGATGTTTTGTAAGGAAGCAAAATGCTCAATTGTATAATACCTAAGTATGCACCCAAAAAATTCCCACGAAGTATAATAACAAGTAAATTAAACCAAATTTTTATTTGTCTGTTCTGTAGTAGCACTAGTAGTAAGTGAGTAGAGTAAGAATAGATCGGTTTGCTTATCTTGACTGTTATGTATGTATGCGATTATGATGACCCATGAGATGGATGGATAGGAGTTGACCTTTATTGTACTGCACAAATGAGCAAGAGTAAAGTAAGAATTAAAAAAGTACTCATTTTTTCAATATTTTCTCACTGGGATGGTGCATCATCATCTTTATCACAGAATTCCCCTCTGAATACCTGTGCTAAATACTGAGCCGTACAATTAATTAAAGCAAGACAAACGGCGTCTTTCCACTTAATTCCCACACGATCGACGCAAAACCACTTCGCTCGCTTGCTGTCGAAGGCTAAGGCTGTCGTTCATTCATGATGAACTCAACTTTTTTTTACTGAAGCTGAGCTAAAATGCCAAATTAAAAGCCTTAAACCAATAATATTTTTTATGGATGCCTTTATTTGCGTGAATTTGGATGGGAAGGGCAACGACGTCTTCTCGTGTGTCCATTATTTATTGACACGCACAAACTGCAACTGTGAGTGTGGCCACAAAATAGTGAATAAAAACCATTTTTGTTTAATTCGCCTGCACTTGGCTTGGCTAACAGACCCACCGTTGAAGCTGAAAAGTGTTGCCAATATTTTTCGCCACTTGCTTATCTTCTTGCCACTGCCACCCTTAGATGTTCCTATGAAATGGAAATAAAATGTGGACACATGTACTACACTACAACAATGTAATGATGACTGATGATGATTCATATCTCATTGTTTCATATTATAAAAAATCAACCGTGTATCATTACACTTTACTTTATCGTGGATAATGTTTCACATGCATGTGTGACCACAGTAATGGTCAGGATTCACGTCATTACTTAGCCGACTAAATGTGTTCAGTCGACTGGAGGATGAGCTGGTGATCGGTTCAGTAGCTCGAAAAGCATACTTTATTAAATTCGATTACTTTAGTCTGTAAACGCAGAGATTTTTGAAATGTGATATACATAAAAATTGTGACAATGTGGTTATCAATTTTTAATAGAGGTTATCATCTAGTCATTGTTTGCTGGCTGCTCACATTATTTTCGCAGCCATCCTCCGGACTATTCTTTCCCCTCTTTGCAAACTTTTTCAACAAATTCCGGAATCATCCTCATTTTGGAGCAGCAGCCTCAACTGCCGGGCCAAATAATAACATCAATGGAGGAGGTGTCAGTGTGTTCAGCGGAGGGAACTCTGTCGGCAACTCCACTCTTATTCGAGTCCCACTTTACCGTTCACTTCATGATAGACGAGTCAACATTTTAACAACTGTAGTCACCAATACTCTTGGTGAGACACAAATCGAGGTGCATCAAAAAAATAATGTCAGTACAACCGCTGCAACGGAAGAGCTTTTAAATGGAAACTCCACATCTGCGAAGAGACTCGTCATTCCAACCTCCACCTCAATCACCACCTCAATTTCCGCTGTAGGTCAGAGTCACCCCAGAGTCTTTGGAGCATATCCAGAGGTAAATTATTCATTACTTGTCATCATTTACCAGTTTCTTAAAAATTATTTAAATGGATATCAGTAAACAATGTTTATACTGACGCTTGCTCGTAGCTGACGTTTCCAGCTACTCCAAATCTTTCTGGTATGTTGGGTTTCGTGCAGGCCATGAAGGACATCAAGCGGAATTATCAGGACCAGGAACTGGCACGGAAAATGGAATTTCATAATCAGGAATCGGGCGACCTTATGACGCGTGCGCTTCGTTCGATTATTCAGAAGGTCATCAATAAATATCAGAAGCACACAGAGATGCTCAAGCTGAAACTTTTGAAACGAAATGAAAGGCTGCAGAACTTCCTCCATATGCCAATGGTGTCTAGTATTATGGCACAAGGAGACAGCAGGTCAATAGACGGTTCTCCAATGCCACTACTAAAGAATATTGGCTTACCGCCACCTCCGAGAAAACCTTTTCCGTTGAATTTATTGGACACTTTTTTAATTCGGTAAAGAGTACTGTCCTCTATACATATACTATATAACTATTTTGTGCACACAACCTTGTATTTTTACTTAGGTACGTTTATTTTGATGTTACAATTACATTACAATATTCTAAATCAGCTAAACTAAAAAGTCTACCGTGTCAAGGTCAACTTGAACTTTATTTTTTATTGTACCTACTACAATTTATTGCACAGACAAATTGCATTGAGAACATTTTAACAAAAATTAGGCAAATTAACCTGTCCTTTCTACTGAAGAATCTGATGTGATGTAAATGTCCTTCAAATTCTCTGAGGTCTTGACTTGCCCCAGGTGTGTGAATTTTTGTTAATTTCCAACACCTTAAATCATGTCTTCTAAAAACATTTCTAAATATTCTAGTTAAATATTTACTGCTACACTACTTTTTTCCAGATAAAAATCAATTTGAGAATTTAATTAACCCGACATTGATTATGAGTAGGCAGTACAAAAATTGACCCAAGTGTTTCACTATTAATTACTTTTTATTTTTCTTGGTCATCAAAGTGTAAAAATTCTTGTACTCTGCTTGCTCAATACCCGTTTTCCTATAGTTTCACCATGTAAATTACTCAAAGTTTACTATTGCTACATCGAATCGATAATACCTTTATTTTATCTAACTAGCAAAGGTGACCATTAACCCTATTATGATCAATGTCCCCACAACAAAATCGTTCTGGATGCCGAGGGCCTGCTTGCGCGAAGCGCCATTGCATCCCTCGTTTTTACAGAAGCACTCAGTGGCCGGATAAACTTGACCTGTCATCAGATCATCAAAAGTGGACGGTTGACAAAAATTGGAGTCACCTGCGACCGCAACACAGAATCTCTGGACATTGGTTTGCCCATTTACGTGGGAGTATTTCTTCCAGCATTGAGGCTCTGAATTAAACCAGCAAAACCCAGGGCCATTAATAGGCACTTTATCATAATTCAAACTACGTTTTGGATATAAGGAAACTTACGACTACACTCGACAAGGAACCTGGAGGGCGGAGGGTTATTTAGACACTCACGGTCACCTCTCCCATTCATCCAGTGGCAGGAATAGCACCTTAAACCTTTCGAGAAAAAACAAACATTCGAATTATCAAGGTTATCTTTTTTCCAAGCACAGGCATGTGTATGTGGCAATAAGACACTATTTTAAATGGTAATCTACCCATCGTCACTTGGAACACATTCAAAAAGGTGAATGCAACGAGCACCAAAAGCACAATTTTTTGGCAACTCATTTTATTTCCTGTGTTTTTCTACACTGAAGTATTTAGCACTTGCTTTTATGTTTAGTTGTGCCCAAAAACAGCTCAATTAAAGTAAACTGATTTCATATACCCTCATTTCTTGATTAATATTGGTTTTAAAAAGCAGCAAAGAGCTCTTATATTACTTAGGTCGGGGGAAATGTGTTAATCACTCAGAAACTTCTTGAGTACTAAACCGAAGTGAACCGCTCTTATCTTCTTTATATCTCTTTAAGAGTGGTAACAGGAAGGACATTGTGATTTTGATGTGATGTGGATGTGACACACTTTTTTTTATTGTTTGCTTTCTTTGCTCCTCTCTTCACTTCACCAATCAATCTCGTGTCTGTCCACTTCTTACGCAAAAACAAGGAGAAAGGAAAGTGAAAAATATATTTTTATGGACACACTTTTTTCTCTTCCTATTATACTATTATAGGTAGGTAGCTATTGAAAATTTCCCGTGTGACATTCCTATTTTTCCACTGTATTTTCATGCATAAACAACGTTCCCATGTAATAGGCTGCTGACCTCGCTTCGCTCACCTCGCCTCTTTATTTTGGCGTCAGAAAACAAGTTCATTTGCTTACTTTGTTGGAAGTGCGGCCACACTACTATTTTATGGACACAAAGAAGAAACCCATTTTTTATTCTTCAGAATGGCGATCGATTGATTTGACACAAGAAAAGAAGACATTTCAATATAAAAAATATGATCGTGGAATAGAATTGGTTTTTGCCGGCCTGCATTATTATAAATTACAATGCAGACCCAAGACTTGTCTATTAATATGTAAGATGGGTTGGATTTTAGAGCTTCCCGTTCCATTCGAAAGTATTACATGAAAGAAAAATGTTAAAATAAAATGGTAAGGAACATCGAACGCAGCTAACAGGACATAACAAACAGGGGCTGCCAATCTCGCGAGTTTACGAATACCTATATTATTACGTTGCACACCTAGTAGCTACCTATTACCAAATGCAACAATAATTCCGTTTATTGCTTTCTAATAATAATAATTTTACATGCAATAGAAAACACGAGGGAAATTTGTTATTACTTTTTCACAGTGTCGGTGATGGCTTTCTGTTCGGGTAACGCTTCGATGAGAAAATAAAAAAGAAGGCAGGATAAGAAATAGAAACGAGGACATTCAAACTTTTCTCATTTTTTTATGCCACTGGCTGTAGATTGATAAGCTGAAAGTTCTGAAATTACTATAAGCATTTGTAACAGCTAAGCTACCTACATACATATGTATAGTTTATAAATAATGTATAAAGCTTATCCTATATCATAAAAATTAAGAAAGCTGAAAAGAAATTCTTATTTTGATTGAAACATTTACCACATATTTTAATGACGATGATCACGCTACTTAGAACAACATCAGCAACCCGATTCAATCTTTCACCACTTTTGGTTACATCATTTTTTGTCAGTCCAGTCACTAGCATTATTTATTTCTATCTCCAAGCCGGAAATAACATTGATTAATTCATTTAGGTATACAAATGTTACACAACAATGGAAATGAAACCTAAATTGACGATGTGGTCTGGACTGGTCCAGTTTCATGCGAATTAGATCGTAAAAGTTTTCATATTCATCAAACTTGATGTGACGTGGGAGGAAAGAAAACGGGAAGAGAAAATCAAACAAACTACCCTTTTTCATTTTACATGTCATACTTTAAAATTACTTTATTCAATTTGATCCAAAAAACAGTAAATAACTTTGAGTTTGAGCACTTTAAAATATAAAACCAAGTCTCGCAATAAATCTATTTCTCATCTATCTCTTTTCTCGCAAACGGATAAAATTTCTTCTTCGTCTTTTCCTTCTCCATTCTCTTGCGATTCTGAAAATCAAAAAAGAATCCGTAAAAATTGTTGTAGGAAAACTACTTACGATTTGAGTGATTTATGAAATCCCACCTGCTGGCTTTGCTTCTCCAGCCTAATCCTATCTTTTTTCTTCTGCAACTCCTTCAGCAACTTCCGCTTCATATCCTCTTTCTGTTTAGGCTTTAATCTCGGATTCTTCTCGATTGCCTCAATTTTTCTTTTTGTTCTCTCTTCTGCATAGAGGATTGCTGCGTCCGGATCGGTTTTCATAAGTTGGCGTTCTATCTGCTCCGACCTACTCCTTTTAGGCTTATTTTTGTTTTCGTCGTCAAGGTCAGTATCTGTAGCTGTCTGCCTTGCCTCGTCGAGCATCTCCTTGATATCCCCTCCGAGGGCATCTGCAATATCTCTCTGTCCAATGGCGATATCTGGTGGAGTGTGTGGCCTAATAAAGACATTTTAACTGTAATTAATTTACAGATTCCCAAAACGCAAATTATACATTTCTATACAGTGTTTAGGGCTATTTTACGGATCTCTGATGATATCTTTAAAGTCCAGATAGATGCCCCTGGTTCTGAAGAACATTCCACTGATAATTTCAGGCGGCCAAAAATATCTTCTCGCCTTTTCTGCAAAAGTCTCTTTGATGGATTTCTCCTTCTTCTTGCTCAATTTGATCTCTAATTTGTTAAAGTGGTCGGCATATTGTTGATTCAGTTGGAAGCGGGGCGTGAAGAAGCCGTCAAAATACCAACCCTTGAATTCATTAGTTAGTTTAATTAATCATTTATTTTAAACATTATTTTAATTTAGGTTTCAATATGAGGTAATACGAGAATTGTTGGAAAACTAAGATATTCCAGTTCCCTTTCCACATTTTGTCGCTTTTTCAACAACTTTCGTCTTTCAGCTCTTTCCTGCTGCTTCTTCTTTTGTCTTATCTTGGCAAGTTTCTGGTCTACCGCTGACATTTTTTCCTCCGTTTTGCTGAACACTGATTTTCGTGCATCCATCTCAATCTTGGTGTGTGCCGGCGTCTGTCCTACGTCAGACATGGTCTCATCATCGTTCGCTTGCAGTTCTTTAAGTTCTTTAAGCAAAACGCCCCTTCGCAGCTTATCTCGTAGAATGGCCCACCCATCTTTCATCAAAATAAAAGAATTTATAAGATAAACCATTATATTATGCTATATGCATGTTCATGTAAATAAATTTGCTAGTAGTTTTAGACACTTCGAAGTGTAGGCTTCGGCTTCGGTTTTGGAAGTGTCAATCCTGCTGCCTTTGCTCTTTCTGCTTTCTGCACTGCTCTAGAAGCCGCCCGAGTTTTGGCTCGCTGCAGAAGCTCCTCTTTTGTCAAGGAAGGTCGATGCCCTTGCACATTATCTTCAAAGGTATCAGCGTTCGGGTTCAGAATTACCGGACGGTCATCTGCATTTATTTTTTTGTCTGGTTTGTTTTGTTTGCTCATGATGATGCAATAAATCTCAGTTGTAAGGTGGCCAAGTAGGAGTCAACACAAGTACCTGTCATATAACAGCAATTTTTATTTTGAAACTCGACGAACAAAATGCGTAAAGTTATGCGATTTTCTAATAAGAAAACGGAAGTGAATGGTTTTTTATCATTTCTTACTTCAATAACTAACTATCCTACAGATTACCGATATCTACTTAAATGTATGCTCGCTGTTTCCACAGCAGAACCATGAATAGAAAAAAGTTGGGAACATTCCTAGATGTCCCACAGAGCTAAAGTGACGTGTGATGCATCATTTTTCGGCGGAAGCCAACCGTTTAGGAGAAAATCGACCCGAAGTGAAAAAAATACCAAGAAGCCAAAAGTTGCTTCAAGTACAAAGTCTTTGGTTCTTTATTAGTTTGAGTATTTTTATTAGATTACTTTCCTTTCTTTAAAATACGTACAAGAAGATAAAATACTAAAACCTTTGGTAAAATATTCAACCACATGCACAAGGTTGCAATTCGGATTGAATCAAGGAAGCTGCATTCCAAGAGAAGAGCTTCATCATCACTGTTGCAAGGATCTGGGTCGATGTAATCCTCCAGGGTGTGATGGAACTCTACGTCATAGTCTGCCTCATTTTTACGCACAGCTTCGTCAGTTTTTAGATCGGCAGGTGTTTCTGATACTACCGGGATAAATCTGTACGTGCACAAGACAACAATGGGGGCAACCACGTAGAAGAGGAATGTTACCACCTGGACTGTAATTACAGTCCAAAGCAAGCATTTTTCTCCTCTACTGCTTGAATCGTGAATCGCAAATCGACATAGCCAGTAAGCAATGACATCAATGACGCAGCAGATCAAAAATCCCGAAAATGCCCATCGAACATGAGCCAAATCTAAGGCTATGGCGTACACAATAAATAAAATGCCGTAAATGATGAAGAAAATCACGGATATCAAAGTCAGCCAGCCAATGAGCTCCTTTGTAAAACGGTGTAGCTTTGATTCCCCCTCTTCTTCTGGTTCATCGTATTCCATCTTTTTTATACTTTTCTGGTAATAGTCTGCGTTGTGTGCCGAAGTCTGAATTCAAAATGACGCTTTGTTACTTTCTCTTTACTTTCTCGTCGGTGTTCATTTTGTTTTCTAAAACGTTCCAGTACCGTAATACATACCTACATATGTACTTTATTGTTTGTTGATAATGTTTCCATGATCTTTGAATACCAATTGAAAGCGGAATCCTGTGTCTGATGTGTTGACCTGTCACAAGTGTTCCAAATATTGAAAAGGCAAAAAGAAACCTTTAACCTCTGGGATTTTCACTCACTTGAAACCAAATAACAAATATAACAATCGTTTCGATCAAATCGACGCATAATATCAAAAACGTGGATGATAAACAACTTCATTTTCAAAGCTGTGAATTGTTCCATTAAACTGTCAAACAAATTGATGTGCTATTTTAATTCATTATGTTTTACTGGATTGCATTAATCGTTTTACGAGCATCATTATATTTCAATGTTATCTTCACTTAGCTTTACAATCTCAAATTTTTATATAATAATATTAGTTGAAAACTTCTTCCCAAGCCGTTACCTGTATTGCACCAGCCATCAGGAAAGTCCCTAAAACTCTAATATAACATCAAGGTCACACATTGTATTATTATTGTATACAAAACAGGAATAAAAGGCTAGATTTTATTGGTATTTAAAAACATTATAAATGTTCCTTTGTTGTATTTGAATTGCGTAAAGAGTTGGCGTTTTACAAAATTGTCGCATGTCTCTGTCTGTCTGACTGACCTACGATTCTTTAGTTTAGTGACATCTCATTTTTAACACAAGTAACGCGATTGATATGGAGTGCGAATGGTGAATTGTGAATGTGGATGGCTGGACATTATGTAAATTTGTAAATGGCATGTCCACCAAGACATGGTCAGTCAAATCATACAATAGCTATCACCTGTCATTTTTGCTGTTCACTTAAAATGTTTGTTATCACCATTTTTATCATTCGTGTTCACTTCAATGACAGTGAGAAGTCTCAGACATTTTTATCCGCTCCTAGCCAGTTTCGTGTGAGAATTTTTGGAGAAAGGGAAATTTTCACTGCGTGTTAAAATCCAAGTTGCAACTTGATAATTACAAAAATCATGAAAATCCCGGAACGAATATTCAACTACAGTGCAAATAACAAGAGAAATGTGACCACAAATTCGTCTTTCAAGGTCACTGAAAACTTTCTCAACAATGTCAACTTGACCATGCAATCATTACCGAAAGGGTCGCCACCTCCCCTATATAAAAACCGACTTAACACCTCTTTAACGCCCTCTCGGTATTCAAATCCGTATTCGCACCCTCGAAAACTGTCCATCACAAATTTTCTCCAGGTGTACTTTGATTTTGCTTTCTTTTTACTCGCGTGTCCCTTCAGGATTATTAGTGACCAACATGGCAACTTGGTAATTAAGAAATGGCGATTTCAGCAGATTCTATGTGCCGTAATGCACTTGCTGTGCTTTATCCGTTTGTTGACGGAAGTGAGAGTATCCATTGAGAAAGAGTATCGTTGTAAGGCTGATAAGACTGTCTCCAAAAATCCAGTTCAATATTTTCTCATCATTTTGGACATTTCCTCCTTTATTTACAAATGCGTCACCATGAAGCGATTCTGGTTCAACCAACAAGACTTTCTACAGCTACTCAGTTTAGCGGATGCTCATCAACACACTTTCCCCTCAACTTCAACTCTCCAAAATCTCAACTTTCTCCGAATCTTCTTTGGAGTTATCACCGCTCAAGTTTTCGTCAGTCTTTTCTGTGGCAAAGCGTTTATAGATGAGAGCAGCTCCTGGTCTCTTTCCCTGTGGTCAAATCAATTAGTGAAATTGGCTCGCTTTACTTTCCTAATAGATGAAAAATTCAGAAAGAGTGATACTACCATGCTGGCAACGACCAGCACTTTGGATGGACTCCTCGCGTTCGTCACGGCCCTTTCCATGATTCAAAGGTTTGGTCAACCAAAACATACATTTTAACTATCATTCAAACTAAAATGATCAATTTTTAACCACAGGTATATTTATGGCTTCTTCTCTGATCTCCTGATACTCTGCTGCTCAATGACTTTAAGCACTGCAGCAAAGACATTCTCTATGGACATTCTTGACTCCACTTCCGAATCACAAGATAAATCTGCCGCTGACGATAATTACATAAATAATCACCCTATTATGGGTCACCATCGAAGAGACGATGTTAATAAAGAAAAAGAACTTGGTGCTGGTGGTGGAGAATGGTCATATGTCTTTAAGCACTTTACAGCTATTCAAAAGTTATCGGTGGCCATTAACCGTGCTTTGGGCAACCAAGTGACATGGTACATGGCTGAAGCCATTATGTATTATTCTGTCTCGCTAAATCTGGCATTGACCTCAACAGACGTTTTCATAAGAATTGATCTGACCTTATTCTACTTTAACACTTTCGGCATCATGTTTGTCTCATCAAATATTTGTACACAGGTAAGTATAGTATCATCATGTCTTCACCTAATTTTGTCAAACATCCAACTTACTAAAATCATTTTTTAAGATGGAGTCAGTGAAAGTGTGGATATTTCACGGTGAGAACAGAAAAACTGTGGCCACCGATGAGTTCAGTCTTGTGCTTCACGAAATGCTCGCTAAAGACATTGGCATCCGCGGAAGCAACGTATTCACGATAACATACTCCCTTTTCGCTATGGTAATTGGAATATTTTATAACTGTCTTTACGAATTTAGTTGCCTGTCTACTACATCCTATGGTATGGTAGTATTCCTTTAACTCGCAATTTTGTTTAGTTTTTTAGTACCATTTGTACATACTTCATAATTTGCCTTCAGCAAGCTGGAAAAGAAGATCCACATTTTGGCCTGGGACAAAACGTGACTCATTGCGATTATTAAGATTTTTTTTCTCGGTGTATGTATGTAGAAATTTTAAAATGGCGGATGCAAATAAACATTGAAATAATAATTATGTTAAAAAATTCTGCCCACACAACTTGATCACAAGCAATCATCATCAATGCTACCTTTCCCATTTATTACTTGGCTTGGAATGACCATGAATAAGCTTAACTGACCGACTACATAATTAGTCGCAACACTATAATTAAACCGTGGTAGCACCCAGTGCATTGGACATTTGACCCATTTGTGAAGTGGGGAGTCGATAGGGAAATCTTCTGATATGCCATTGCCAAGAGTCGACCAAAATTATCACCTTATCATGCAAAAATTCCAACTTCTTGTAAAAAGGTATCTTTAACTGATTTTAAATGTTTAGATATGATTTTTTTCACAGAAGAAAAATAAATAATTTTAACAAGGTTCCAAGTAAATCGAACCTCATTTATTATTAAAGGGTTATCGTAAAATATTTACATATCTATATCGTAAAAGGGCCCACCAGAAATGGTGGTCGTGGATTAACAACTCTGAGCTTAATGCTATTAATGCTTCGTGCTGTGCTTACAAAACAAGAAATGATGATTGATGAGTATGAATCACCATGAAATACGTCGCCTTTCACACTTTCACAGACTCAACGTAGACGTGCGTTGTAATGCATACTAATATTTAATATAAGACTTTCCACGCGCAAATTCCGTGAGCAGCGAAAGCAAAACATCAATATTTAATTATAAGCATCACATACAAAACGCAAGAACGAATCTTTTGTCCCCTAAACTAGTTATAACAATAATAATACAAAGAAGGACGAAAATTTTCGCCTTGAAATTTTCTCTAATAATATCACAAAGGAAAATGAAGCGGATAAATGCGATATTATGTCTTGTGGCAGTCTTATCTATTATATGGTCATGGTCAGTATTATAAAACTGTGTTAAACTGGCTCCATTCTATTTCCAACTAGGAGAAAATGACGTAGTGTAGGAAAATGTCACAATCGTACAGAAACAAAATGAACTTACTGAATTAAAATGGGAGAAATGATAAGCCCCAAAATTGCTAGGTCAGCAGCACTCTCGAACATCCTCAAGATTTACTTTGACTACACCTATGTTCTTTGTCTGGTTCCATTCCGGTTTGTATGGGATGGCGAATCTCGAACATTTCGGTTTCGAACATTTACTCCGCAAAAGGTAAGCAAAATTGACATATAAAAATATTTAAATACCCACTTTTTAAAAAAAATAAATACATAAATGTCACTTTTTAAACTTATCGTTTCAGATCTTGTGCGCTATTGTTCAGGTGTTCAATACGTTTTTACTCCTTCGCGACCTTTATTACAAGTCTTACCAGCAGCCACTTAAAGCGTTTGAAAGTAACCCGGTGAGATATTTTCAACTGCTTCATAGCCTTTTTAACTTATTCTACAAACTGACACTTTTCAAAATGGTGTGGTTGAACCGCCACCAATTTCTTCAACTTATTAATTACCTTGATAATCCTGTGATAACCGCCTTGTTAAACCATTCTCCAAGCAAAAGCAGACGATTGCTTACACCACTCTATATTCATATCGCCTTCTTGTTTTATGTGTTCGTCGCTACTTTCGGGTTAGTCACGGGGAGAAATTTTCTGCCATACCGTAGTACAAGCTCAGGGTTTAAGGATTTGTCACCTTCCCGGTGGTACCGAGGTCTGATTATTTACGCTCGAAAAGTATTTTTCATCAATCTCTCTGCAAATAAAATGCCCGAACCGATGGTGATAAGCACATGGGAAAACATTTTATATGCCGCTTTTGCAGTTGGACTTTTGATTCGATTTGCATTTGGATTTTTTATTGATCTTTACATTCTATCCCTGGCTTCAACTCTCTTTGTAGCCACTACCTCTTTCGCGAGGATGCTTGTCTTTGACCCTTATCAAAAGTGGATTGGGTCTCAAATTCATCCTGAACCCTTCCTCGTTTTCAGCATAGCCATGAATAGATCGAAACAGTTGATGAACAGGGACAGAACTGTTCCACCTCTTCGTGGGTGGTCCTTGCTCTACACTTACTTCAATGTGCTTCGAATTACGTCCTTGTTAATAAACAGAGCTTTGGGCAGTTTGGTGTTATGGTTCTGTTTGGAAGCTTTGCTCTATTACTCTGTAAACATGGATGCATTTCTCATAACAAATGATAACTTCAGACGAGTTTATATTCTGCCTTACTATCTTGGCACTATGGCTATCTTCCTCGTATCGGCACGCATTTGCCATAAGGTAACTCACTCCACTTTAAAATTAATACTTTAAAACTCGTAATGACGTTTTTGTGACACCTCTTCAGTTGGAGGCCGTTGGCCACTGGCTGAAGGAAGATGAACATCGGATAAGGGTGCCAATGCAAGATCTGCAAATGGTTCTCCACGAAATGCTGGCAAAGGATGTCGGCATTCGGGGAGGGAACATTTTCACAATAACCTTTGCTCTCTTCGCCAATGTATGTTAATAATTATTATAATATGCATTGTTCGTAATTGTAACTGCACTGTTATTGAAAATTAATGTAAATTCTCTTTATTCTATAGTTCATTGGAACCGTCATCATGTTTTTCATAATATGTCTCATGTCTCCACCCGTGGATGATTAAATTACATAAATTACAAATATAATTAAAATATAAAAGTCCAAAAATATATAATAAATAAATACATATACTCTGCGAGATCATTAAATCTTCAATTAAACGTGACCACTCATTAGAGCGTTTTTGAGTCGAGAGGGTCTCTTCTTTCTCGTAATCTCATTATCTCTTACTTCAGCCAGTGCAGCTTGTATTCCGGTCCAAACTTCTTCCGCCGTGGGGATTATTTGATAAGCTGGAAGGAGAAATCCGAATAATCCATAATCTCTTAACTCAATGGCATAGGAATAATCAACGCCTATGGATTTGAACCAATCACTGGAGGTTCCTGACGCAGTGTACCTGTCATGGAACGTTACAGTTTAATTGCAATTTACAACATCCTTTGAAGTCTTTGAATTAATTGACCTTTCTTACATGGTTTCATGGACGCTGCCCACTTTATACCGTGTTCCGTGGACAGAGTATAATGCGTCGTTACCAATTTTTGCTACTCGCAACATCTCATCATAATCAGACGGTCGACTTCCGGTGAAGGCCCACGGTGTCATCCATTTCTAAAATGGGAAATGAAGTGGTATGCAAATACGAAATAAATACGGGTGAACATGTTATTATTTAAAACACAAAGATAACGCAACCTGTCCAAATGAATGAAGACTGATATAAAATTTCCAGTCGATATCAGGATTTCCCTCAACGAAATCTTTAACTGCCTTTGTTTCAGGTTCAGAAAATGGCTCCGCCCCAGCATAGAGGAGAGAGCAGGGCTGAAAACCAGATCCGCCCCATTCTCTCCAGTGATACCCAAAATTTCTGTTCAGGTCGATTCCTCTACAGCCAACTAGATCTACATTTTTGGGGATATGAACGAATGTGAACTTTATGACACAACTCGCTCAACGGCTCAACCGAGAATATCTATGGATTAGTGTTCATTGTGTAACCCGCAAAAAAGCTGTAACTTCTCCTGGATTTTCTCCAGAAGCGATTGTAACCACAGGAGTGTCTGTAGCCGTCAGGATTGAAAATTGGCAAAATATAAAAATCATACGTGTCCAATAACTGCCTGTGTTCAGAGGCATTTGCCACTAGGTCATTGAGAATAAATGTGGCCACAGCGGGCGAGATCCACTATAAAGTGACAAAATGGATAACTTTCGCTGCTGACTAATTTAACTTTGAACTCAGGAAAATTTACCTCACGCGCGTGAATACCTGTACAAAAAAAAGTTTCGAGTGATGCAGTAACATAAGAAATGTCTACGTCAATGAATTTTTAAAACTTCACCACATCAAACATCAATACCTCCATCGATGAAAACACCTAATTTGTTCGAAGAGCGTCCTGCAGTTGTAGAGACTTTGATAAGCTGAATGGGTTGATCCTCGTAACTGCGTCCTATGGTTATCAATTGTACCAAATCTGGGTTATGAGATTGTAATTGCCACAGCCAGGAAAAGATCTTATAAAGTAAAAATATTAAATAATAATCAATTAACAATATTTTGATTCGAACTTAGGTTAGTTTAGGCACTACCAACCGTTTCCGGGTAATGATAAGCTTCCCAAGACATTTCTGTTGTTTTGTGGTGTTTCACCAGATTCTGCTGTTGCTTTCTCACCACACTATAATATGCAAAATAATAAAACGTGAATGGTAATTCGATTGTTTGCTTAAACATAGAACTGATTTAAATACTAAAATTACCGATAAACATCATCCATTACAACTTGTCCTTGCAGGTTGAACTTATCGAGAAATCGCTGGAATCGGGAGCGTTGGTCAGTGGTAATCAAAATATTCGTTGACTCGTTTAGAAACGGAGTAGCCCAAAAATCAAAGTCTTCCTTTTCATAAAGTCGCATCAGTCCTTTCAACTGGTCATCCGTCTGAGCAATGACTCCCATTAATTGAGAACTGATCATTCATACCATACCATATTAAAAATGTAATAATTAGACCATTTTGCTGAATATTATTGATTTCACAGATAAAACGGCTTATTTTATCACTTTACCCACCCTGAAAAATCTGCTGTTCTTAATACCGACCGAGGTCTTGCAGCTTGCGAATTAACGGAATGGCAAAAACTTTTGCCAATTACGTAAACCGTAACCACAAAATAAAACTGTTCCGCTGAGAAACCCATAATTACATTAGTTAAAGGTTTTAGCTTTATTTTGGTGCTACTCTTCACCCTCTTTTAATAAAACTGTAAAAGTGAAAATGGTAAGCACCTTGGTGGTAACAACTGCTAAGAGGATTGTGAGCATTTTGAGCATCTTCACTTACAATGAAATCTACGGTAATTAAAAGTCTTCACTTTCATCCTCATCCCTCTTCATATTTAGTTTCAGCTCTTAAAATAAAGATAAGAAAAAATGCACGTCATGGGAAGACAGACTCATATCGTAACAAAATTATGTATGACATGACCTGCTGCCCCAAATGATCCCTCTTTTGTTGCAAGGCACATAAAGGATGCGTGATAATCTAAAATTATGAAATGCAAAGCCGATTGAAGAACCCTACGTTTCATTTTCATCCATTTTGGGACCCTTGGTCGTCCCTTAAAACTAAGATCCCTTTAGCCTCAGGCTGAATCTGAAATCTGCCAGGGCTGGGAGCAATGATTTTGTAACGTGTGTCATGTTTATCGTTTCTTCCCCTTTTGTGTTCATGATTAAAATCAAAAATGCAATAACACTGTCGTCATTCGCCTTTTGTCGCTCTAATCCATTTTAGCATTTGCCCATCGTCATTGAAGTTTGCATTTAGTTTCACGAAATCACGAGTTAGACTTTTTGACGTCACTACGCGACTGCCATATTTAACACGAAAAAACAAAAGTAAACAACTTCCAGAATCTCCATTGGAGTGACGCTCAACTTTTATCATCACTATGCAACAAGTCGAAAACTGACAAAGCGACAAAATGGCCATTTCGTCGGAAAATCAACAATTTTCCGCCGAGCAGCTGAAAAGTGGCGACAGAAAATTAAATTCGATTTTGATCTTGCGCTCGCGACCGTGTTCAAGTGAAAGTTGATAAAAACGCGTTTAAGTGAAAGGAAATCAGGGGATCAGTTAGAGTTTTGAATTTAATTAGAAATTGTAGTCATATCAGAAAGAGATTATCGAAAGGTGGGAGAACGAGTCGGGTCAAGATGTTAATTTTGAAGAAGGCCAACATCCGGTTCGCGGTGCTGCTCGTCCTGTTCCTGTCAACCGAGTTCGGACTTGGACCACAACCTGCAGAGGCTCAGGATCCTGCTGCAGACGCTACTACTGTAGCTCCTGGTGGTGCTGGTGGTGCTGGTGGTAGTGGTAGGAAGTGCTTGATGTGTCCAAAGGGAAAAGACTGCTTAACGCCTCCTGCTGCGGACACAGCTAAGGAGTGTACTGGAAAGTGTGTCGCGATATTTTACAAAAAGGGAGGAAAGTATTTGGAGGCCCAAAGGGGATGCGAATCGACTCTGGTAGCTTCTTCTTGTGGCAGCAAGGAGTGTATGGAGACTGCGTTTGCCGACTTCAAAACAAATTGTCCGGCGGGAGGAGGAGAAACACCAGTAACTACAGCAGCAACACCAGTAGATCCAGCACAACCAGTAGATCCAGCACAACCAGTAGATCCAGCACAACCGGGCACTAAGGACACTAAGGACACTAAGGATGAGGGGCCCGACAAGGTGGAAGTTTGCTCCTGTGATGATAAGGACGGTTGCAACGATGTTACCAAGAAAAATGGAGTGTCAAGGATGGGGGAGAACAAGGCAGTTATCCTTTGGGCACTGGCTTCCGTCATCGCTCTCGCTCCCGCGGTTCTCTCGGCTCCATTTTCGGTCTCGCTCCCAAAGAAGATCTAAGTTGGACTGGAAGAAGACGGTACAAAGGATGAAACGGACTCGACCCGGTTTTCTCTTTAATTAATTATTGAATTTGATCATGTAATTATCGAAGTAATAAGTCAATTTTTTATTCTCATTAGTCTAATCCGAGCTGTCAGCTCAATGTCAAAATTGAAATGTCCTGTGCAATTTTATCTTGAAAATAAAAATTAACTAGTTAAACATTAAAATTTCTAACAGGAGTCCTTTAACTTTTAGTTTAATTAAATTTTAAATTAATTTAATAGTTTAATTAAGATTAAATAAAGCTAAGATTTAAGTAAGATAAGATCAAATAAGATAGACTTAAGAGAAACTAGAATTTAAGATGAACTTTTTAGAATTAAGATAAGTTAAAAAATTCATATTCAGCATACATTCCAAATTTCCAAACTAAAACCACTGAAATAAGTCTAGAATTGGGCAGCGAGTTCATGAAGAAGAAAAATCTCATATATCATGCAGCCAGTGGCTTTCCTTTCATAATTTGAGTCAGTGATTTTACAATTTTTACTGTAACGTAACCCCTTACCCTAATGAAGGCAGTACGCTTCTGGTAATGTTTCAGTAAGTAGTATGTTATGTAACAGTCATTTTTCTTCACTCCTTAGGTCCATGAAATGAATCCCAAACGATACTGTGGCCACATACCTGGGGAAAATTAGTAGCATAATGTACATTTCTGTATTTTTCTCTTCCAAGCATCCCGTAAATAATAATATGGAATCTCAAACATTTTGAACCACTTTTCCCCACACATATATTTCAGAAGAGTAGGTTTTGGACACAACACATCATCATAACTTCACCTGAGTTAGTAGTGGTTTCAGATTTAGCATAAAAGTTATAAACCTTTTGTCTCTCAAAAAAGAAAGAAGTAGCAAAGTGGTAAAAGCTTTGCAGGTAAGAACAAGCATTTTTCAAGTATTCAATGTTCGTTTAACCTCAAGCACTGCTAAATACATAGTTTCCAATATAGAAAGCGTTAACTAAAGCAGTTCACTAAAGATGAAAGAATTCCATGAAAAGCTTGCAAAGGTTAGGAAAGTTAGTTTTTCTTCTCTTTCTTCAATCTCGGATCGATTAAAATAGGCCAAAATATGAGCATGACGAAGAAAGTGGCTTTCATTTAGCACTGAATGCATTTTCTTTTCACCGGTTCTCCATATTACTAAGCTCTCAGTCACAGTGACTCACAGTTACTTACAGCCAACAAGTCACGTCAGGCCAAATATCACACAGTGAAAAGTGTGGAGCAGAACAGAGTGGCCACAGTCAGGCCGCCACTGCGACTAACACCACCATCATAATGCAGCAAGATAAGCTCAACCTCAACCTCATTTCCATACACTTTGCCGTTACTCCTTTGTCTCGAGACTATTTTTCAAGGGGATAACTGAGATTTTCATTTAGCCACAGTATTTACAAATTAATGAACATTGCGGCATGTCGAAAGTTGGGAATCTAATTTTTCACTCGTTAATTAAAACAATCATTTTCATTCTTAATACATAAGTCCTGAGTTTCCCTTGTTTCTGTGTGTGTGTGCTGCAGTTGAATGCAGTGCTCTGTAATTTCATTAGTATGCTGAATAGGTACTGGATAGAACAATTTTTCGGTGTCAGTGAGAGCAGTAAAAATATTGGTCAGTGCAAGTGTGGTCAAATTCGTGACCTCTTGGCAACAAGATGCACGCAGCTCGAGCAATTAACAAGAATCGGGAGAAGCGTGAGGAGAAGAAGCAGGAACGGCGACAATCGGGAGTTTCGCAGATTACGTGGACCCTTCCCCGCTCACCTGCTGTCTCCATTGATCAAGCCAAGCGGAGAGCCCAGCAGGCACGCGAGGACGAGGTCAGGTTCTTAATTAATTAATTACTGCAATTTATGCACAAAATTATGAACACGAGTTAAAGTGAAGAGTGAATTTTTAAAGGAAATCGTTTCTTTTCTGCATGTTCTGTTCTAATTGTAAATTGTACTTGTAATGTATTGGATTAATGTATTGTGAGAATTAATCAAATAAAATCAATCCTGTAATTTAATTAATGTGTAAACAGAAGAGGGAAAGCGGAAGTGAGAAAGACGTAGAGAGTTGCAGTGGTAGTCGTAGCCTGCTTCCAATCAGTCTGCCTCCTCCTATTCTTCACCATGATGATCAAATGGTAGTTAGAATCGTCAGATAACCTTATATCGGATCGCATGAGTTCTTGCCTTGCCTCTTTTCACTGACATGATGATGTGAGCCATGCAATTTTGTTTCCGGTTCATGTCTAATATTTAACGTTCATTTTATGCTTGCTTTCTTCACTTTACTGCCAAAATCATTTAAAAGCATTATTCGTTTCTTAAAACTCACTTTCTTAAGTTTCATTTTTTCTTCGGAATATTTGTGAATCATGTGACCTCCTGATGATTGTTAAGCACAATACGTGTTGTAATGGACATAAATACCAACGGGTAAAGTTGCACACACACAAACAAACAATACTTATTTGGATGGCCATGACTATGACTATGCTTGTTTTCACATGGTCATATTCCTGCATGTGTGTCCAGTCCACAACATGTAATAAAAAAAGTGGAACTGAACGGAATGTTCCTTATGCGACCTCCATTGATTTCCCATTTTGCATTTTTGGATTTTCTCTTTGCTCCTAATTTTCTCTTTTCCCTTGTGGACACGACACACACGAGTTTCTCCAGTTAATGATGTTGGTGGTGATGACGATGAGGACGATGATGATGTGAGAGTAGAAGAGAAATCCAAAGAGTCCATAAAGGCAATTCCATAAAAATAATCAAGGCATTTGCTCTGTGCTTGTGCGTATGCAAATCGAGCCTAGAGAACTGGAGCGCAAAGACGTAAAAAGCAATAATAAAAAAATGTTCTTGTAGAATGTGTCTCTAATAGCATGTTTGAGGAAATGCTAGAGCAGGGAGTGTAGAAGTAGATGAGAATTGACGTTGCAAAAAAATCATAAAAAAGTCGAGCTGTGGAAAAATAACGCGTGAAAAATATCAGATTCTCGCATTCTCACAGACACATGCAATCCCTTCGTTCCTTGCGACTTATTACTACGTATTACATTACATTCCATGATTTTCCTTTTGACGTAGAAAAATTTTCTCCACTGAAAAGAGGAAAGGTGAAAAGAAACAGAATAAAAAATTAGGCAGAAAAAAAAACTTTGATCTGGAAAATGTCTGCTTTTGAGTTAATCCATTTGGTGGAGACGTAAACGCCCACTCGCATTGCCTATTGCCGTGTAGCCACGGAATGAAGCGAATAGCAAAAGAAATTGATTGGATTACATTACACTGCACTACATGATTACATTAATTTTTTTGCAGTTTCCAACTAGGCTCAGCTCGGCTCCAAAGTAAAAA
>VYYJ01001864.1:0-26152 GCA_021029165.1 Cyphoderus albinus
ATAAAATGTGCCATGTAAAGTTTTATGGCAAACGACCATGCTTCATCTTATGGCGAAATTAAGAATAGCAGCGTGTGCTACGAGTATTTATTGCAATATCCCGTACTCTTTATTGCAAAAATTAATTTAGCGTTTGCCGATCCTATTTTTATTAAAAATATTCCGGACATGCACTTCAAATCGAGGCTTATACTACATTCATACTTTGTTTATTGTTTCAACTTTAATTTAAATTCAGAACAAAGAACTATAGTAGTAACTTATATAAAGCGTATCACATATTAATATTTTGTTTGTTTTTTCTGTTCCAGGTAAGTCCCATGAAGCTCCACATTTGAAAATTAATTTTGTTGATGATGTGCCAGAGAGACGTGAATTGAGCCTGCAAGGTAACTAATAACGTCTACTTTTATAATATCAATTTCATTTTGCGTGTTGTAATATCTTGTTTATCATGATACAGCCACTTTCCAAATAGAAGCATGTACAGATACAAAGGTATCGATGTTTACGGTTTAAAGTAATACACTTCTTTCACCGGTTATTTTGAAAAGAGAAGGGAATTTCTATTCAGTTTGGAATCTCATTCGTTGTATCGTACTTAGTTTAGTGACAGAAAGAACCAAAGCCCCAAGGCAATCCCTTTTCAATTCGGTGAAAGAGATGGATTCGAGTCAAATGAGATTTTAACCACACGAATGCTTTTAGCAATCATCCGTACCACTACACCAGAAAAAGTCAATGGGGGATATTGGTGACCGTGGCACAATTTTTTTAGAGATCACCATTTATTTACTTTGAGAAATTGACCTGGCTGTTGGCTGATGCAAAATGGATTGCGCTAGTCAGGGAAGTGATGGATGGTCATGCACATTTCCTACATACCTTGGCAGCCACTCAAGAGGTTTAGAGTTTGAGATTTGTGATTTGTACGAGTGACATGAACCAGCACATTTCAATTTAATGATGTTTCGTTTCTTTCATCGACTTACTTCACAACGTAGTAGAATGTCAATCGTGTTACATTATTTGTGTTCAACTTTCATAGAAGTTCACCTAACTAAAAATGCATTGAGCTTTCACTTTGAAAACTAGGACATTGCATACAGCAGAGGGTTGTTTGATTTTGTGATTTTGTAAAACGTAGTAATCAATGAAATGAGTTCTACTTATTTGTGCAAAAATTGGAAACTCATTTTTCCTATGTTCTTTGAAAAATTCCTGAATGAATCAAAATGCATACCCTCAGATTAATGGGAAAAGTTTCCAATGGCCTGAAAATAGTTTCCAAGAATTTCTTTAAGAACTATTTTGTCCTACGAGATTTGATCGGTGGTATTCTCGAAAAACGGAATTATGCTGCGTGACATAATTGACAATGAAAGTTTCAAGTTCAGTTTTGTAATTAGGGAACGATAGATACATTTTGTGCAATTTGTAGATAGCATCAAAAGTAAATGGAGTAACGTTTATGCCACACTTAGACATTACACGGACCCACCAGATTAGTTACGAGTGAGTATAGTCAAGGACGATGGGAAATTAAGTAATGAGTTTCTCGTTGTTTTCTTGAGTCTATTGCAGGTTTGTGCAGTCCCAGTCCCCCTACGTCAGAAAATAAACAAGAGAAAATGATTACATAGCGATTTCCTTCATGCCTCTCTTCATCTGATGAGAAATGAATGTGCCCGACTAATACATTTACTTTTGGCAAGATTTTCTGCAATGTAGGAGGAACGTACGTTCCATTTAAAATGCAGATAGGGCTGTGTCTAAGAGATTGAGATTGTGTGATACTGGAATATATTCCGAGTGCAACTTTGTACCAGGTTTCCTATCCCGCTCCTCCTCCTCTCTCCCACAGCATAAAATAAGTTTTGGGAACATTCTTGGTGACTGTGGTATCGAGGAAATTGGCAAAAACCCAAATAAACCGTATCTCTCCTCCTGATGATGACTTACTTGTAACCAGTTAATTGTCCCCTGACATAAGTAAGCACAACAATACATTCATTCGTAGTAAAACGTCGTGCAAGCTGTATTTCACTCTCAGGGTCACACACTTCCTTTTCGACTGGCACATCTTGTGCTTACTTTACTTTCACCAAAGTCGGTTACCTTAAGCTGGTTGTAAGCTAGAAGGGCTTTTTGCTTCTCATTTTAATTTGTGCATTGCTCTTTCCTTTCTTTCAACTTGTTTCCTTTGCCCCGTCTATACGTGCGCATTTCATTTCGATATTTAAAGAAGACGAGGAGACTGTATCTTGTTGAGGTTTGGTCCCTTGCCAGAATTCAAATAAGATGAACTGGCAGAGGCGTATGAAAATGTCCGATGAAAGGGGTAATATAGAAATGGTGATTAAACTTCAACATGCTTAGAATTGTGCAAGGATGCTCCAAAAACACTTGGTCGGTTTTCTTTGCAACCTGCAAAATAACCATAGTTGACAGAATACAATGATGTATGCAATGAGTGAATAGAAAGCTTGAACGGTTTCACCAATATTTTCACTTGGGAGTTGAGCCACATATTTGGGCGTACGAACAACGTACCATTGTAAATTTGGTAAGTTGTGATTTAGACGCGAGACATGTGCTTATGTAATATCACGTTTTATGTAAGCAGGGAAGTGAAGCCAAACAATTTCGCAAAAGTGTTTTAATGGTTTCCCATAAACGGAGGACGTGAATACAAAGACGAGGAGAAATTTAAATTTCTCTCTCAGTCCGGCCCGGCTGCAATAACTTTCCAGCTTTTGTGGTCTCCTACTTTCACTCAGAGTGGTCCCAGCATACACGAGAAATGAATTGTAAAGGAATTGCCATTGTACCACTTTTTTCTCTGAAAAGAAATCATTTCGCATTTATTTTCTTTAAAATTACTACCAAAAGCTGGAACAGTCAAACATGCCTACAATTTTGAGGAATTCCTTCATGTAAGAGTACTATAATAAAATAAAGCAGTGAGGATTTCGCGTTTATAGTAGTTACGAGTCGTTCATTCTCGCTGAAGTCAGCTATCAAAATTTCACTTTCATTCGAGCTGTGAACAACAAAGCTATTTTTGAAGGGAGGTCAGATGAGTCAGACAAGAACGATTACTACCCGTGATGAGTACCGACCGACGCAGCAGACCCTTAAATAGCCTTCGGCAACGTGCCATTTTCCGAAATCGTGAGTGCTTTCAACGTTCGTCCACTTTGTGCGCAAAACATTTATTATGGCCTTGTGATCTACAGCAGTCATTCTAATACTACGTTTTATTGAGGTGGATGTTCCTTTTAGTAAATCAATTATTGAGTAGCCCCTGCTGACGGCTATTATTATTGCGAACCTACAAACGACGCACTCAGAATGTATAACTTTCACATCCCAGGAGGAAAGAGGATTTACTATGGATGATGAAATCATTCAGAGCAGTCAGATTACAGAGAGAAATGTAACCGGAGACCATTGTTCATGACAAAATATACATATTATTTTCTCCTTTACTGCTGTCATAATAACGCTCTGCCCGCCAGTGTCCCTTTCCAATGGAATGGAACCACCAATGCCAGTCGCAATGTGTTGCGTGATCAGAATGGTACATATCAATTCTTTTCTTCATTGATGTACTATTTTAGTAGAATGCCGTCATTTTGTGCTGAAACGACTGAA
Source organism: Cyphoderus albinus (assembly GCA_021029165.1). Taxonomy (NCBI): domain Eukaryota; kingdom Metazoa; phylum Arthropoda; class Collembola; order Entomobryomorpha; family Paronellidae; genus Cyphoderus; species Cyphoderus albinus. The sequence goes on from VYYJ01001864.1 coordinate 3,658, forward strand.
ATGGGCCCAGTAAATAGAGTAGAACGTCAGGAAATCACGTTAAAGGAACATTTTCTTGGAGCTTTCCGCGCCACATAAGTGTCCAACAATAAGAAAAAATGCGGGGAAATGTGTATGCATAATACATTATGCGATACCACTCGATCTGAGTAGGTATGTAGCAGCCAAATATGTATATTATATTATGCTTCATTCTATTTTACCCGATTCCAAGTTCTGGACCACTGGGCTGGAAGCGTGGTACCATCTTTCGTTTGACTGTTACTGTTGTGTTTCAGGTTTCGCTTTGTATAAAATAAATTCCTTGTTATTAATGAAGAATTTTCCGATTGATTTCGTGTCTGACTCTTTATTTTAACGGATTGGCGAGTCATCCTCAGTGTACCTAGTCTAATGCGATTGACGATGATTTGATAGCCAATAAGCAATGCTTTCACTTTCTTAGAAGAAAGCAGGTCCCTGTGCCAAATTCCTCCTGATTTGTAGTACACCAATTGAAGAAGCTATTGATCCTGAGTAGATGAGGAAGAGAAGAAAAATATTAATTGAACATTAATAATGGCAACTGCTTTGTGGCATGTCCAAAGATTTGGGAAATGAGGTGTATAAAAACGATAACTGCTTCCTTGAGCGATGTTATTTTCGTATCTTAATTAACCTTATCAATCAACTGGTGAAAGATATAAGTCGGTCAGTGGATTACTGAGGACGGTGTTGTATATGGGACATAAATAGCAGGCAAACTTTGTAATGTAGAGTCTACATTGTAGACTATAAAAAAGCAAGATGTTTTTATCAATTTGTCACCCACGAAAAGAAAAACATGACAGAAACCTGAAATAAATGCCTAACGATTGATAAATGATTCGCATATGTGTACGACACTGATAGATTTTGTAATTTTGTTGACAAATAAGGAAATAGCTGCACGAATGTCACGAAATTGAACATTTTCTACTGCTACAAGATGTTACAACTTGAAAATTCTGGTTTTATCCTTGTTGTTGCGAATCGACAACACAATAACAAATTGTACAAAGTCCATTCGAGATATTTTTAGATATTTATTTACTACTGCTTACGTGTTCTAGTAGAAAGACTTAAGAGTGTAAAAAGTCACCTTGAGGGATTTTCAGGCCCATGTGAATGCTTTGTAGAATAAAAACAGGCCTGGTCAACAAACACTGAACATGAAAGCAAACAAGATTACTTCCGTGTGTTACTCAAGTCAGAAACAGGTACTAAAGACAAAGAAGAGTGTTTTTTGAAAGAATTGTACTTAGTAGATCTACTCCAAGTAATCCTTTGAAAAATATGACTTGGAGATTAACTTTGAGTCCGTCTGTACCATGTTGTCAAGTTGTATTACTTCATAAGGGACTCCTTGAATCTGTCATTTTCCCCATTTGAATTCAAGGCAAATATAAGTTGTTTAATATTCTCGAGTCTGCCAGCCGAAGTAAAAGTGCCAAGTGGGAAGCGTCTAGCTCTAATAGAGCTACATCTGTATTATGATGTACTGCTACCAAAGAATGTCGCCTGTGGCTTAGATTGGTATTACGGCATAGATTTAGTATGACGGTACAGAAACGGGACACATCATTATGCAATCGAAACACGATGTATCTTGAAGCCGTGGGCGAGGACAGACTCTCGAAATCATTTCAAGCTGGCTCTGCCCAAACACATTATGACTGAAGTTTGCGTTTTCTTTCAGCAGAGCATGAACACTTTTTTTACTTCTAAAAAGCTTTCTCCAGTCACAAAAAAATAAGTGGTCGGCACACAGGAAAGCATAATGAAATACGTCCGTTTTCAAGGTTTTTCCACAGAATTCTAACGAGGAAAAACGGGACTGCAAGAGGTATGTAACCAACCGTCAATATTTCTCCTTGTTCGCTTTTTTTTCAAAATCTCATTTTACCATTTCGCATGTGGTTTGTTGGACCCGTAAAACAGTGGAGAGAGTGTGGGTGCGGTACTTTCAAACTGTTACCGTTACCCTCTATAGTGCCATTTCAATTCAATTTAGCACCGCCATAGCTCGTAATTTTATAAACGAAAGTTAAAGCAAAGTCATATTGATTTTTTCTCTTTAAATGTTCCCATTTCCCCGAAGGAAGTGAAAGCAGAATTTTTCTAAAGTAATAGTACAAAGGATGGTGTTGTGGTCAACGCAAAGGGAATAGCTATGCGGCAGCCACATTTTTCTGCAAAAGTTCCTTCAGTGCAGAGTCCGGCTCAGTATTCCTAATTCTTGCAATAAAACACAAACAAAATAATCCTATTATTGATGTGGCTGATTCGACGTTGTTATGCGGAGCAGTAGTGATTGTGGTGAGTCCAAATGATGAAACCTCGCACAAAAGGAGATAAAAGAGAGAAATGAGAGAAAAGATTTTACTTACGCTTGTTTTTACGATGGCCAAGCTCTTTGCTCCTTCCTTTCAAAAAGCAATAAAAAGTTGGCCGTAGCCTATTCTCATACGCTTAACCTATAAATTATATCTACAGTGCTACCAATTTCGTTTTTGGCCCACTGTCGAAAGTCGAAAAGAAGGCTTTCATTTGGTAATGATTGCATTGTTTAGTGGAGCGTGAATGGAGCATTTTAACTTCCATGTAATACATTATATAAGAAAGGGAAATTTTTTCATCATGATATTAAAACGAATCGGCGGCAGGTGGCCATTAAAAAGAGAATGGTCAGCGGAGTATAAAGAGCAACTGTTGGGTGGAATAAAGTTGGACACACTCGTTTGGTTCAATTACAAAGCTACAAGTACACACGCCCATGGAAAGGAGGAAAAATACAACCCTGACTGTCTGAGAACCCTACAAGGCGATTCCACTTACCGAAACTTGTATCGCACCTTGTACCTTACCTTACTCACCTTTTCCAGAACAGAGCTGGAAAAACAAAAGCGGAAATGGCCATATGTTTGACTTATTGCACTTCCATTTCATGACGTGTACAGTGCGCCTTGAATTTATCCAATTATTTTGGTGGTATTTGTATGATCTAGGGTAGGTAATTCTAAGAATCCGTTATTATGATTACAGACCGGGATGTAGTAGTCGTAGATGCGAATTTGCAATTACGGGCTGCCTCTACAGTTGTAATTTTGATTCACCTTATTTAATTTAGTTATCAAATCTGCATCAAGTTGAGCTTGCTAAACGATACTCTTGAACTCCGACCGTTAGCATTCACCTCAACAAATTATTCGAAAGTGCAAAAAAATCGTATTACCTGTTATAAACGCAGATCGTTGACCGTTAAACGCTCGTGTAGATTCCAGTATTGTTAACCTTTACATTTCCTATTGGGACCAGGCGATCGTAGTTATTGAATTACGTGTTTGCATGCTTTGTGCTTAGGGACATGTGCGCGTTTCGGAGTTGACAAACTGAGAAAAGAACATGTGCAGGTTACTTTGCGGTTCGCACACGCGAGTATAAACAAAACGAAAGAAGCCATACCTGGGTAAGGGTAACTTGCTCGTTTATTATGGTGAGTCACATTTGCTACCATTAATATTCCCCTAATCCTCTTCTATCAGGAACACATGCACACACGTTAACAGAAAAGTATGAGGCTAAATTCATCGGAGTATTGTTTGAGTAAACTACGCGGAAAAACAAGAAAGGTAGTCAGAGCTAGTTGCTCATGTACGTAACCTGATATATAAAACTTTACAGTGGATTGTCCTAATACCATGATAAGCCGCGAGTTCCCTATCCACCCGTCCTTCAACATTTCGGTTCAAATCACATTAATGTGACAATAAGCACGATTGTACACATGCTTTTTGAGAAGGAGTAGAAATAAAGTGGACGTTACCGTATTTTGATTTCGAGCACATAAACCTCCGACTGTCCAATCCTAAACACGGTAGCCTGGCAAGGAGAAAGTATACAGGTTGTGTTGTGTTCACCTGCGAGTGAGAGTGCAACAGCCACGATATGGTCATAATAAAATAAACGGGCTTTATTATGTAGTGGCAAGTCTAAATGACGGTGTTAGTTGGTTAGTGGCATCGTGAATAAAACTTTGCCAAGTAAACAACCTAAGTGGTGCCTATTTAAAATGAGAGCTTAATATTTAGTGGGACATTGTGAAGCTGCTTTTCACTGTGAAGAAATCCTTTCACTCACCGAGTTACAATTCTTTCCAGAAGTATCCATCCATATTGTTCATCGAGCTCTTTTTTTGAAAGTGGACGGGAAGACAAAAGTTTTAAATGGAGTAAGCACGCCTTTTTCATGTATTGAAAAGATAAGTGCAAGAACGTGTAAAACATTACCCGAGAGGAACGTGTAAGCGGCTTATGAACATCAAGGTGTAAAAGTGTAATTTTGAATAAAGTACTTCTGGCTCCAGTCAGAAGAGTGATAACATAAAGAAATACTGCATTTTTCAGTCCCGAATTCAATTGTGTGACAGTCAGTGAGCTTATTGTCAATTTGTCCTGCTTTCCATCTTTTGTGCTTTTGTGTTAATAGTTGCATCGTAATCATAAAAGAGTTTAAAATTCTTGGACAAATACTATTACACCACTTTCAAAACCATTCACACCATCCAAGAATTTTAAACTTTCTTTCTTTTCAAACTGATTCGAGTTGTTCAGTTGAGTACTTACTGTGGCAAGTGCGCTCCATCCGGTACTTGTGAGACGGAGAAAGGGAACCATTTGCTTTAATAAACAAAGTTACGCTCATAATGTTGGAGTAGAATCCCGCTAGTCGTAAAGTCGATCTCCATTTGCAAAGTACTAGTTTGTTCCAAGTTTCCTCAAGTTCCGCTTCCATTGCAAGAAAGTACGGAAATGGTATCGCTTCAACATCATTAAACATCACTGCTTCCATATTGGCTTAGTCAATTTGCGAAGTTTTGGCAACAAAACGTTACCTAATATAATGTGACAATTTTACCACTTGCAAAAAATGTGTTTCCATTTCTGAGAAACTTAATACGCTTCGAAAGTATTTTAGATTTTGCAAAGTCCTGGAGAAATAGAGTACCTTGTTAAATTTGAGTGACATGCGAAAGGCGGAAATCGTTGTAAGGTATGCGAAAAATATAATTACATCTCTGACGTATTTTTTGTTCTTTTGAAGTGGAAACAAAACAAATAAAGAAGAACTAAAATGAAGCTGTAAAAAATCAAATGCCAAAATTCGGATATGAACAAAGGAAATGTGAACTGGAATGAAATCCAAGTTTTCCTCTTCATTGTCTTTCCTTTTTACGTCATAAATTATTCCCAGTATAACAACCACTTCAATCATCCTGTTCAATTCGTTTTCTTTTAATAAATGGTTACATATCGTATCACATTTCTTTCACGAACAAACACAGGCCATAAAATGTTCATACAAAGGATTAGGTTATGTTACAAGGTTTGGTTAGAAAAAATAAAATATTACATTACTGCGATAACGAAAAAAACTAGAGCAAACGAATTACTTTGATCTTTCCCATCTGTAATACTGTGTAGCTGCAGTCTGAAACAGAAATTGCGCTTTGATTGCTGGTATACGTCAGAAAATATGATCGACATTACCAACAGAACCGACACAAATAAATCTTGTAGAGTCATGTAAAGCAAAATTTATTTATGCTGAAATATTAGACTTCCTTGCTTATCAAGTGCAGCTTTGTAGTCTCCTTATAGATTTCAAAGTACTCCATAATACAAGTGTAACCTTCCATAAAATATTCCTTTGACTCTCTCTTTATTTTGAAATTACCATTTGACGATATTTGATTCTCTGATAAAACATCAATTTATAAAGTGGCAAGTCTCAATGGATTTCATGTTAATCATGTGTGTTTATTTTAAGAATCAATCCAAATGCGCAGAAATTCTGTTTGAGTGAGAGGCATTAATACGAGGAAATAATTAAATTAGGCGTATGAAATTAAATGACACTTGAGAATTCCACCAAAAAAATGAAACGCTCTCTGCGGATTTGTATGATAATCAGTATCATTGAGGAATGAAGCTTATCCGTTGACTAGATTTATATCTTGCGGTACAGCCTAGTAATAGTGGCCATGAAGCGTAATGGAATTGTTACACATACACAATTAGCGAGCAGCAAGTGGGGTAGCTACGAGTTGGTGTGAGTGCGAGGTACCACATCGTTCATTATTATCCTTTTGAAAGTGTACATTGCATTGTGACAATGATACAGTGAGGAATGGGGCATTATATGAAGTTTTTCTCCGGAAAACCTGGAATTCCTTGACACACATACCTACTCAAATAATGAATGAATACCCGAATTGTACTATGCCAGGTCTGGTAGGTAGTTCCATGTGTACCGCAAAAATAATGAATGAATACCCGAATTGTACTATGCCATGTCTGGTAGGTAGTTCCATGTGTACCGCAGGGAACCTCTCGAGATATTTGACGTAATTGGTGTTAGCTTTACGTCTTCCGTGACAAGATAAAAAGAACGATGAAAGACTGACGATGGTAGTAGAAAGGCAGCAAGTCTGAGTTAGTAATGCAGTACTCGGTTTCCTATTTCGCTGGCGATGATGACAGCTGCCTCTCTACTGCTGTGAAAGGATAAGGATGAGTATTAATACTAATGCAACATGACAACCTAGTCATAGTCAGCGTTCAACACATCTTCATAAAGTGAATCAATCTGCTACAGAATGTGCACTGCACACAACTCCAGAGAGAGAATCAGAGCAGCCAATTTTGTACGGTTAAAAAAAACACTTTCTAGATGTAATATGTATGTCGAGGGAAAAAAGGAGTTGGAAATCAATAGTCAGGTTTACATGCGTTACGAATATGTAAATAGTTTAAATATTGCTTCCAAATCTGCATTATACATGTGAGCAGCTCATATCTACTGCTTTATTTATCAGAGCTAAACTTGTGGAGAAGAAGAGACTAGTAATCAAAATCATCATTAATCTTGTCAACGAGACAGGAGGAATGAATATCGTGTGTAGCTTGTAACTTGTACGCTGCCAGCTTTCTTTTAAAATTCAATTTTTGTATGTTCAGAATGTTCACATCCCTAATTTATAGTGACTTTCAACATTTTCTTGTTAAGTGTATCTCTCCCTTATCCATAATCCATTGAGAGCATTTACCTTTTGAAAGTTTTTTTCCTTAGTTTTTCTTACTTTTCTCGTTCACTCAAGCGCAAAAAAGGATTTTTTTTTCTTCTACAAATTCAGCCAACTTCTGAACGTGGCGAACTGAAAAAGTTGTGTTTTGTGTGCGTGAAGTGAAAACAGTAGGTTTCTTGATTACCACCTTTACATCCATACTCTTCCTAATCCTTCCTTATTTATAGGACATGACATGTTGGCAATCGATACACAAATCTGCTGGATAACGACCAAAAATTTGTTTGTTACGTTTTTCGTAACTGATTTGTAGAGAAAGGCAGCAAAATATTTATCTCTGAGCTATTTAGATATATGTAAACTGGATAATTCAATTATAGATCTTACACACAATGTGTTCCAAAAAATATGTAAGAATCAAATTAGCTAGATTAATTCATAGATATGTATGTGATTCAGAAGTCAGAAGAGAGTGAAGGGGCATTGTGAGTCAAAGCAGCAGGCAGGCAGTTTCCATTGTACACTGCAATAAACTTCAACCTCTTCAGCAGCATATGTCAGCAGCATAGTGATAGATTAGAAGATCTCATTTCATTCAGACTGTGATAATTAACTAAGCTTATTGCTTACAAAATAATTATAAAACCACGCTGGTGGAAAGATGAAATAGAAACAATTAGCAGGATGTAAAGCCTTTATTCGCTTATTCGAAACATGGATGGGAATTAAATGCTAAAACTGACTGTGGTACTTTTCCAGGAAAGCCTGTGAAGTAGGTAAAATCGAGGTCAAATTCATAACACCAACTTCCCCCAACACTCAAGGGTATAATAATCTGACTGAATAGCTAATCTGGGAAGGTATGATTAAAATCCTTTATTCATCTTCACCCGCAGACTATTGGCTTCTCTAAGCTGATTAGCAAAGGCAACAGTTACACAGCAATGCACACGAGTTTTAACGATGGATGGAATAGTTTGGATGAAAATAATATAAATGAAAGATAAATAAAAGGAGATCCACATTCATCTACCTGTACCCACCTACATAACTCCAGAAACCCACCGAGCGGCTCCTTCGCTACTCATTCTCATTTTGTTTAGCCCTTATCATCATTGAATAAATGGACACGAAGTGAACTCTCAAATGAGACGTTTCGTTTCTTGCCTGCCCTTATCACCATCAAAACAGAGTCAGAAAACCTGCATTAGGATTTTAGGTAGATAGATCCTACTTAAATTGAATTTTGTTGCTGCGAAAAGCAAATAACGGGAGGAAAGCTATCTTGAAAATTTGCATAGATTTACGTGTCCACATCGTTGTCTGTAATCCACATCTAGAGCTGGAGACCAATAGTTGCATAAAATTCATATTCGATCCCTAGGGTATGCTTCCACGAACTAGGTAGCTCTTCATTCACACTGTTCACCTACACACTCACACAGCATTCATGTGAGCAACAAAGCTCGTAATATATGTATGATAACGTAGATATTTTTGCCAAGAAGTTAAATTGCACTCACTGTGTGTAAAAAAGTATGATAATAAAACGGTATGCATTTCATAGGCATATTCAGCATGAATAAATATTGTTGTACCTGGTGTGACTGACTACGTGCCATAATTCGTATGCATGCCATTTCCATATCCGTTTCTACCTTCAAATGGTATTTATTCACAGAAGAATCTCTGCTCCTTTGTTTTCAGATAAGCCGAGAAGTTCAAGTTTTCAACGCAACTACCAACTTGATTCACATCTTGCTTTACGAGCGACCCGACGAAAGAAAAAGAATAAAACCGCATTGTCAGCAACTGCCTCCACTGTAAATCAAGACAAGGACAGAGAAGCACAAGTGAGAGATAATAAAAATATTTTTGATCCAGCACCACCAATTTCTATTTTCGAGCAAAAAGAGGGGAAAGCCAGAGCAGGGGACGGAGACGAAGTAAACGAGAAAAGTGTCTTAGTGGCAGGCAAGAAAATTGTGAAAAAGGGAGAGTCACAAAAGGAGAATTCCATTCCCTCAGCAGCATCCAGGTGCCAGTATCACGCATCGTTTGTCCTGAAACGGCCTACGGACAGAAATAAGGAGAAGGAGATAATTTTAGAATCGAGCCGCAGTTTCGACTCAGTGCAAGGTTGTGCTTTTCGTAGGAAAAAGAAGCCAAATCAGCAGGACCAGCGATCTAACAACTCCAATCAAACAGAGGTTGACGATAACTACGATAGCGAGAGCCATGACTCGGCTCAGTACCATCACCAGTGTCGTTTCGATCCGGTCATGACATGGTTCAAGGAGCCTTTAGAGCCTTCAGGAGCGGAGGATCCTCATGCGAATAATAAAGGTTCGTTTCTTCTCTCAAAAAACAATTCCCCAGATTTATTTTATATGCATGAAAAAGAGAGTAGGAAGGCAAATTGCTGGTAACTTTTTTTCAAAGTTTTTTTTCGTTGAGTTAATACCGTTTCTGCTTTTGCCCGCAGTTTGCCCAAAAGTTTTTAATTTAAATGGTAATAACAACATCGCAATTGGAATTTGGAGAAAGGCTGATTTGATTACGAAGTTTAGATTAGAGAAATGCATTGCTGGTAACTTTTTTTTAAAGTTTTTTTTTTCGTTGAGTTAATACCGTTTCTGCTTTTGCCCGCAGTTTGCCGAAAAGTTTTTAATTTAAATGGTAATAACAACATCGCAATTGGAATTTGGAGAAAGGCTGATTTGATTACGAAGTTTAGATTAGAGAAATGCCTGTAGCTTCTAGAAAAGCGAGACGTGCCGCTGACTGACTGGGCTTTTAATTTTGTTTGATTAACCCGTAGGGTACCATTCATTCATTCAGATTTCACCTGTTCTACAACTACTGCTAAATCAGTTCTGAGAATCTGCAGCGAACAATAGTCTTATATTTTGGCTCGTGTTTTCTGTTTACAACCTGCAACTTTATTTGCATTTAAAAAAATCAAACTAATTACCTACCTAGTGGTTTGATTCAAACAAGTAAGTTGCACAATGTTTACAATCTGCCATAATAACTCAGGAGGCGGTCCGAGTTTGTTCATGATGTGAATCAAAACCACAAATGGAAAATATGGAGCGCTAATTAGCGACTATTTGGATGTGAAATTGAATTGAGTTTAATGAAGATGATCGTGTGAAGGAAGTCGAGGTTTGTTCTATGTAGCAAGTAAAAGCACGGGAAAGTTAGCGAACTTGACGTGCATTTATTTACTTTGCTAAACATTCAACACTTTGTGCTATGGAGCAGTAAGTAGTGCGGAAAGTGTGTCCTGTTCACTCAATTCCATTATCAAAATTGGATTTTAATCAATTTGTAACAATAGAAGAAAGTGGAAAAGGCGGATGAGAGAAACAAGCTGAGTAAGTTGAGTCGGATGCCCGGATGGAAAAGCTCTTCCTCCGACGAAGTTGGTAATGATTTCACGTTGATGCTGATAATAACTACGTGGATTCCTTTATTGGCTCGTCCAACTGCGTTTCGGATTCGAGAATTTGATACATGAATTTACTTTCCAATTACAAGAGGCATTCCTGGACTTGTACTGCTCCAGTTCCAGCTTCTCCATTATTTGCCTTGTTTTCATGCTTGCAAAGGTTTTGCTTCGTCGAGGATCTTAATAAGTATGAACAACTCTGCCACAAAAGATTTATTGCTTAACCAAGCATCCATTGTTTTGTGGTCGTATTCAATCTTGTCCGTTCGCGTAAAAAGTTTGCAATTTGGCAGCCTCAAAACCAGACCACCACTACCAATGAAATCTATTAAATTATTGCATCAAATTAATTCCACTTGGCAGTTCGAGTATAAGAAGAAAGCTGCGCTCTAACTGGTTATTATTACTGTAATTGGCAATCTCAATCAATTGCCACACAGACAGACTTATTTAGTATGCATGTACGTAATTATTAATATGGCAAACTGCAATAAAAGTGAAAGCGCTGGGCATCATCACATCACCCCAGGTTTCTTGAAGCAATAAAAATTTCCTTTCGGAACTGCTTTCCTGCGACGAATGTGATGTGCTACAGAGGAGCAGAGAAATTCTTCAGTGACAGAAGTTCTGAGTTCTGTCTGTTTGCTCTGAGAATTATTACATCCTGGCCCGACCTAGCTCGCCTGAGGTTTATTGTGGAAAGTTCTGCCAGTCATTCCTTTTTTTGTGACAGTTATTATTACGTGTTTTACACACATGTGCATAATTACTGCTGCTCAATTGATGTCAAATAAAATTCATCTTCCCTTACTCATTTCTCCATTGAACTTTTCACCTTTGAGAGGTTCCATTGTTACATCACTTGGTTTGTGGAGAAACTTTGGATTTTCTCACGGTCGTAAAGGAAATAATTAGCAAATTAACCCTGTTCTGTCTCTCCAGTGAAAATGAAGCTTGACGTGGTTTTTAATGACAAAGAGAGAAGACGAAGTAAGAAAGCTGTTGGGCTCTTCCAGCATTAAACCAAAGCAGGAACCCATATCGTAGCAGAACCGATGCCATTGTATGCTTGAAAGGCTAATAATGAATTTCACCTTCTGCACTAGCGGATGGCTGGTTTAAGGCTGACACAAAAAGGAGATTCATTAATATTTTACTGTTACGCAATACCGCTGAGATAGACAGTGAAAGTAATTTTTGAACGATACGCCCACTCTTTAATTTTATTGTAGAAATAAAAATGACTAGAATTTCTGCCTTTCTCTTTGCCTTCTGTTCTAATAAAAACCATGCGATTATTGTTTATCGTCTGAATGACACTTCATGTGGAAGTGAAAGTAATTAACCTGATTTCATTGGTGGAGAATCGTTCTACAAAAATTACAAAGATCATCAATTTACGTAGTACCTCACCCGCTACCTGGAAATGTTTTATTTAAATAGAAAACCGCTCATTCTACCAACTCCAAGTTCCATTTTACCATACCCATTTTCTAGAATTCATAATTAAGCTAGGGTAATTGAATTTTGAACGACTCACAAAGCTATGCTGTAAGCGATCTTTAAAATTACTCGAGTCCTTATTTCCACGTTCCACTAATTGCACTTTGTTTTATATGTGATTACCTATTAGACTGAAATTGGTGTATTAAAAAGTTTCTTATTTATCTGTTTATTACCAGGAAGTGGAATGGGTGCGAATGGAAGCTCACATGGCTCACTTGCGAATGGCAAGTCCCGCAGTCAATCCAGTTCCGCCTTGTACTGTATCGGCAAATCCGGGAATGGGTCGATCATCGAGGCTCAGGGCAATTACGGAAATCACTATTCAAATTGCCACTCCAATGGAGTAAATGGATTGAGCAATTCCATCCCAGCGGATATTTGGGATCTGCCGTGCACAGCGAAATCGTACTCTCCCATTAGTTCAGCAAAACAGAATCGACAAAACATTAACCATTACTTTCCGGAAAATTATCATTTTGACAGTGGCCATTTGCGTAGTGGCGGCGGAGGACCTGCTCCTATCCCATGCCCTGATGTCGCTGGAAATATTTCCAGTGTTGCAGGAAGTAACTCTAATCAAGTTGGACATCCAGCAGGATTGGCAATTGCACCAAATTCTTCAGCGACCGGAGCCAACAACGTAGTACCATTTGGGCAGGTCTCCAGTCGGCCCGGGAAGAAAGAGAAAGGTATAAAAACATAAATATTCTATTCTTTTGTCGTTCGCGTCAATACTTTGGAGAGAATTACACTAAATTACTCCGTTCAAGGCAGTTTTGTGGCTCATCCAATTTACTTTAATGTTTCGAATTTACTTTTTGCGTGGAACACTTTTCCACCATTTTATGGACAAAATAAATGTGATTGACTTTCTCGCATGTAGTACATATTTTGGGTGAAGAATGCCTTTTTTGTCTCAGGTAAATACCTGGGGAACATCCGGACTGCCACTTTTTACTATACTGAAAGTTTCTTTACTTTCCTTCCTCTTGTAGGTAGCAAAAAGTCAGGGAAAAGCAATAACAATCGAGCGAAATTATACGCCGTGTCATGTCCCCACATTCCCGACGTTGCAGAGCACACAGAGCTTTGTGGAAACTTACCAGCTCATCCTTCTCACCATCATTTTGATTTCACTGGAGACCCAAGATTTATCGGGATCGACGAGGCTGTCGGTGAAGAGCACGACGGCAGCTGTAATAGCATTGCAACTGCGGCAACAGTAGCAATGACAGGCTCATCATTTGCAGATGTACGGCCATATCCGCTCCCGAGAAATCCGGGTGGTGCGTCTGCCTCAGCCACCACCGCCACCGATCCCAATAACACTGCCATCGCAAGAGGCAATTTAAATTCCAATAATCACATGGCTCAATCTCATCCTCATTTGTATGCATCGAGCAGTGCAAATAATAGCTCTGCTACTCAACCAGCAGCCATTGGAATGGACGGTTATCCCGGTGTCGGTGGCAATATTGTGGGACCAGGGGGCCCCTTATACTACAGTCAACAGGAACTCCAACATTTCCAGAATTTTCAACCGAATAATACTCACCATCAGCAACCTCATTTTCAGCAACAACAGCATCAGCAGCAGCAAGCGTACCAAGGTGGAGTGTCCATGAGTGGTGGTCGGAGTGGCAGCAGTCGGAGCAGGAGTAGTCATCATTCTAGGTCATATCAAAATCTTCAATGTTCATCTCAGCAGCAGCAGCAGCAGCAGTATGGTGTCAGTGCTGGTGCAGGTTCTTTCGCCATTAATCAACCTTTCAGCACAGCCTCATCAAGTCAACAACAACTCTATAATCAACATCACCAGAAGCAGGTTAGTTTTTGTCTAGACAAAGGAAGAGGTAGTGGAGGAAAATGAGAATGAGAAATGATTTTATCAGCTTGGTGCCCCCATTTTCGCGTGATGCTCCTCATTTTCCCTAATTGTACTTACACGGAGTGAGCGCATTATTGTTTTTCTCGGATGAAATAATGTTTAATATCCAGCAGTAATGAGATTTTAGTACGCTTGATGACGGTAGTGAGCAGATGTGAGCTTGATGTATTGTTTAATGTGGAAAGGAAAAGCCTCCTGGTGAAAATAATAATGGTGACTGTTCTACGTTTTACTACTACTTAATTAAAGTTCTTTGCAGAACACATTTCCCTCCCTTTATTTCATGACATTTTCGAGGTTAGATAAAGTGCCAAATGTGCATTGTCCAAAACTGTTACCTAAGTCAAAGAAAAACGTACAAAAGGCTCGAGTCAACTTAGTGTGCTCATAAATCGTGCGTGGGTGCGTGTACAATATTTATATTGCAAATGTAACTTTTCTTTTCCAGTTTTCCCACTCTAGCAGCACTCGAAGCCGGAGAAGTGGAGGAGGAGGAGGGGACAGCAAATGTTCACAGTTTCAGATGCCACAGTTCATTGCACCTGGTGAGTAAACAAACGAAACACATTTGACACGAAAGTTGGAGCCGGTCAGGATTGTAGACTTTGTAAATGTCTTTAATATTTACTCGGATAAGAAAAAGTCAGAAGGATGAAAATATTATACAGTATATGTAGTAAATAAAATGCTATTAACTAAATACAAAAATAATCTGCGCCATATTGACTACATGTTTTTCACTCTATTTGGTACAGAATATGCTTTCGAGGTTAGATTAATACGGGATCACAGAGGACTGGGACTGAGTGTTACAGGTGGTCTGGATTCACAGGTTAGTTCTAAAATATGCTGCTTTTGAATGCAAATTAAGTTAGAGCAGAGTTAAGTGAAAAAGAGACGCAGTCTATGAACATTTGTTTATAACGTGGCCAATGAATTACAGTCTAAGTTTTCCTACAACGAGTTAAAAATAAGTATAAAAGCGAATGCGGGTAGCATTATATATTTTAATTGAATTTGGCGAATAGTAACCATAAAGTTCATAATGTTATTAGGGAAGTAAATATTAAGATCTGGAGCGAAGTATTTACGCAACTACTTTAATCTGCTACATTCTAAAAAGGGGAAGGAACTGGAGCGAAATGAAAGCTAATCATATCCATTATATCTATTATACACTACATGCAGTTACTATAACTGGCCAACAAGACGAGGCAAGAAATCATAGTGTCCACTTTTCTTGTTTCAACTTTTTGAGAAAACAACTTACTTAAGAAGAAAGAGACAAACCACGGCACGGCGAAATAGCAAAAAGTTTGGGGGCTTTCAGTGATTTCTGAAACGCCCACATACATAGATTTGAATTTTCCACGGACTTTCCGTTTATCTCGGTCTGTCAAGGAGGGAAAGGTTGCACGACAAGGGTAGGCCAATACCATAGGTCGGTTTGAAAAAATGAGTGGTGCACCTATCAAGTGGAATAATAAATCAACAATGTTTTCTTTTCTCATTTACGTGTACGACGGGCCAATTCTGTTTTTGTCAGTTTCCCCTTTATCTTGAAAGTTGAATGCTCCAGAAAGAATAATTCTCTCCGCAGGAAATGAAATTCAAACATTACATTTCTCAACTACTTCGACTCATACATTCTTTGAAATAATAACAAAAACTATAAACTGCGTCTCTACTTCTGCCACTCTTTTACTGTAATGAGGCTGTAATCTTTCCAGTGAAAGGACAACATTTTACGGTGATGTACCTTGTTCAATTTATGTAATGTGTATATTTTTGTTGTGATTGACTCTCGTAGGAGACCTACCCTGGACTGATTAGAGTTAAGAAAGTTTTCCCGATGGGTCCGGCTTACGAATCTGGAGAATTGCGACCTTTTGACATCATCCTTGAAGCGAATGGAGTTGGTCTTTCCGGCTTGACAAATCACGTAATAAAATATAAAAAGTTGCAGTAGCAAAAGCAAAACAAGTGACGCGTATTTCGTGACTCTTTTTGCTACCTTGCATCCTTCCTTTTCACTCGTTTCCCTTTTCTTTAATCACAATACTTTCTCTGCTTTCACCAGAGCTGTTAAAATAATCTTACATGATAATAATAACTGCTCTGCATAACATAAAAGTTGATCATGTCCCTTAAGGATTACATAAGGTTCCTTCAAAGGATAAGAACTCAAAGGCAGTTTACGTAGGCAGATGAAAAGAAGTTGCACGCAGTCTTTTACGGTGTGGAGCTGTGAGCAAAAACGCATGAATGCATTTGTCTTTAGGAAAAGAAATTCCCTGAGGATGAAACAGTCACTGAGCATAACAAGATACATTCATACGTAGTCCATGTAAATCCAGTCAAGTCACCCACTGTGCTCTAGTGAGATTTCTTCCAATAAAAAAATAATACTCAATTTTGTAGTTTGAAGCAAGCCAAGCAGGATGGAGGAGGGGATCGGGTACATTTGCAATTTTTTTCTTCACTTCCTCAGCACACTTTTGAGTTCCTTTATATTTTACTGACTTGCTGACCTGGAAAGTCCGAAAAAAGTCAAACATTTTCTCTAGGCCTTCGTGCGTAAGTTGTACTTATAAAAGGATGCTTGATTGAACACAACGAACTTCGGGAGCATTCAGATGAAATAATGCACAAAGGAAAGGAAAACATAATATCTATGAGTCTAAGGCTATCGAAAGACTGTAAAATATTTAATACGATCTATGTACATGCATTAGCGTTAAAATGCTCTTATACAAATGTACGAGGAAGGAAGTTACATTTCCGGCTTTTGTCAAGCTTTATGAATTGAAAATGATATAAGTCTTCCTATCTTTGTGAAAATGGGAGGCGTTGGAACATGTGCAATAATCGTGACACTTTAACATGGTGATGTAATATTGTAGCATTATCAAAGGAATTAAATTGTCTGTCCACTGTCGGATAGTAGTTCCAGACTGTCTGCATTCCACTTAGGGTTACGTAACTTTTGCTTTGGGTGCAATGTTGTTTCATTTGAGTTTGTCTGCCCTAATCCTTTGTTGCAATTTCTAGCTTGGATCTTTAGAGTAATTACTTTCCTTTATGCCGAGTTTGCAAAAAAAACTCGAAACATTTCTTTTTCCATTGAACATCCACCATCAAAAAGAAAAGTCCTTCAGATATTTTTTTCTCTCTTGGGTTCCCAGGAAGCCTTGGAAGTTTTGAGAACAACTCCAACGGAAACAATTCTGACGATTTGCCGACCACCAATTAACATTCCAGGTTTTCATGATTCCTCCCTCTCGCGGTCCGTGGATCTCTCCACTGCCCACCTTCAGTCTCAGAGCCAACCATCATTAAATCAACTGACACAAAATGGGTCCCAGTATCAATCTCAGCAGCTTGTCATGTCCTCCAGTCAACATTCGAAGCCTCTGAAACAAACCTGTGTGCAATGCGGAGGTGTACAAAGAATACCTCCGAACTCGACCAAGCCAAACTCCTCGGCTGCATCACTTTCGGCGTCCATTAAGTCAAAATCTTTATCTAGTCTTAAAATTCCTCCTGTACAACTCCAAGAACCGATTGGGGTAAGTTAACACACAAAAAAACTATCATTCTTTAAAGGACAAATGTTAATCTTGTAAAACGGTCTAAAATAAGACAAATTGACAATGGATCTGCTATTTTTTCGTTATTAGGAATTCGAGGTAACACTTGAGAAAATTAATGGCAGTCTAGGATTTACTCTCCGTCAAGAAGATTCCAGTGTTTTGGGCCACTACGTCCGAGCTTTAGTCAAGGATCCTGCCTTATCAGATGGAAGGATTCAACCCGGTGACCGTATCATTGCGGTGAGTAAACAGTTGAGCAAATCGTGCTCGACTGTTTTCTAATATCCCTAATGCATTTTGTGTCGTGACTGTGACGTGCGGTCAAAGATTGCAGTTCATTTGTAAAGTCGATTGCTAACCTGATTTTTTATTTTTTCCATTACTTTAGGTAAACGGTCAGGATTTGTCAGAGATGAGCCATGCAGATGCAATAACCCTACTACGCTCGTGCCCCCCAATGTGCAAAGTAAGTAATGTTTTATGTGTCTTACGCTTTCTGATCTTATTATGAGTGTATTACGAGTTGTAAGATCATGAGATATGATCAGAATCTCAGAGAACTGAAAATGCGTCCGCTAATCCGTTGTCTTTGATTTTTATTACAGATCGTCCTATATCGAGACGTCTCGCCAACTCCTATCTCGCCACTTTCTCCAACCGAATCACACAAATCTCTGAAAGCAAAGCCACTAAGGTAAGTGAAGTCAAAGTGGAAAATGAAAAAAAGAACGCGCGTATAGGTGTCCTTGTAGTATTACTATGTAGGTACTTTTTCTTTCAAACTGAAAGAGGGCCAACGTGAACAAGTGAACTGACAGAATCCAATTCTGGTGAAACTAGAAGTAACGAGAAATCTGGCAAACAGGCAAACACAAGAATTCGGCAAACACGGTGACTTTTATTAATGTAAACACAGGAGGAAAAATCCTTTTTCGATTTTGTCGGGTTTGCTTCACTTGAGATGGAGAATGTTGCATATTGGATGTAAAATGTACAGAACAGAAGAGTTCCTTTTCCCGTCTTCGCCGAGGAATCTCAACATGGGATTTGTCAACTACAGTCGACTGTTTAGGCGTTAGAAAATTTTCACAGCTTTCACTAAAGGAGAGATTTCTTATATTACAATATTGCTTAAGTATGTCGGTGGTGATTTGTATAACTCAAACGAGCACATACACACACGTTGCACTGTCTTTCTTGGCAGATTTTGTGTATTTCCTTCTTATCGTTAAATCGAATTGAAATAGAAAGAGAAGAATCGTGTTCGTTTTACATCTTGTGCAAAACTACCTATTTCTAAGCTGTGCATCCACTTTAAAAGAATTGAAAGTAAAATCGGAGGAAGTCACCCTTTTTATAACGAACGCGATTTTTTCGAGTGGCACAAAGCACAATTCTTCTCGCATTAGTGGCTGATGGGTTGACAGTTGATGGGTACAACGAGTTAACTGACTTGACAAAGCCGAGGGCGCTCACAACAAAACACGTAAAAACTTTTCCAGTTGTGTACTTTAACGACCTTAAAAAGCATTCATTTCAATTTGATAGCGTACAGGTAATTTTTTCTCTTGTCGTATTATATTTACCTTGCCATTCCGAGGATGCGGTGAAATGAAGCAATAGAGACGAGTAAATGAGAGAATGAGACAGTGAAAATATTGCAGAGGAGACTCTCAGAAGGAAAGAGCCGGATTTCTTCAGTTTCCCTGCTGATTCACAAAGTTTTTTTTACTCGAAGCTTATTTCTTTTGTCAGTTTTTTTGTTCAGGTGCTCATTCCTATTTACACGCTTTCTTCTATTGTTAGACACGACACGGGAAAGTATCTGTCTTCTGTCTGTACATTGTTCATGCTCGCATGTCATCAAATACTTAAAGCTAAACACGTATAAATAAACTGATATTTACGGGTTTGCTTGGAATTTGGAATGCTGCTCCGATGCATGACGAGAACCACAAGTGTAGTTGTAAGTGGGAAACGGTGTTATGTTGTTCCTCAAAGATATGGAAAAGTTTACTCTGGAGATCTCTGCACGTCTTGTTTCTAAAGAAAGAAAAGTAACTGCCTTTGTATCGTTGATGTTCAATGGTAAACTGTAAAGAAGCGGTGTGGAGCTCTTTCGTTTCTCCACGTCCTTTTTAATATGCAACAATAATTCTCCCCAAAAAGCAGTCATTGTCAGAAAATCGTTCCAACACTGCTTATAATATATGATATTAGGAAGCCAAGAGGTTTGCATAATTCTTCTAGTGAAATATAATATAGCATGATGACGCTACTGAATCTCTTTCGCATCACTCTCCATTGTTTTATCCTACCCGTCCCGTCTCGTCTTGTCTTGTCTCAAAAGCGTTAACGTTAACAAGAGGAGAAAAAGAGAAGAGAAATGTCTTTCACTTCCACGCCACCGACTTCTTCCTCTTCTTCTCTTCTTCCGGCAAAAGAGGGTGTCGTTGTACATGGCTGAAGGCGTATTAATTCCTTTGTAAGTACTTCTCTCATTCTCATGGAGAAAGTTAAGCAGTGTTGTTAATGTTAATGGTGGCCCTTGTGTAGTTTTTCCGGCAAAGTGGTGGAAAAGCCGTTTTCCGTTTCTTTATTGTGTACACGTGAAGAAAGTCATAGAATAGCCATAACCATTAATCAAGGGCCATAAAATATATTGGACAAGGAACATTATTCGCCCAAGCAAAAAAAAAAACACAAGAGGATGAGCGTAGAGGGAAAGAGAAAGAGAGGAACAGGCAAAAGATAGGAGAAAAAGTCAACAAACAACAGGGAGAGAAAGAAAAGTTTTATTTACGTGGGAAATCTACACACTCATGTAGAACATTCTGTTAAAAAAATTACTACAACAGTGACTAGGTTCTGTGAACATAAACTGCTTTCGCCATCTTCGTCGTGAGGGGGCGGTTATCAAACCACTTGAGATCATTCTTGTATCGCATTTAACTGTAGCTGTACACAAGTTGCTTGAGATTCTCTTCTAGGTAGTGAGTTAGTAAAGCTGGTAAATAGTAATAGCGACAACTACTGTCACTTGAATGAGATTTAATGCAATTTGAAAATTAATGGAGAAGGAGATGAGAGTAATGTAGATGCAGTTTGTGAAGGTATGTCTTGGGATAGTTCCTCTCGTAAAATCAAAGGGGTTTCAAACGGAAAAACATTTGAGCGCCGAAAGCGTAACTCGGTCTTTGAAGTGATTTTCCTTTTGTATTTCGTTTATTATTAAATGGAAAGCAATCCTTGTTTTGTCTACCTGGATGGAAAGAATGAGCAAGCAGGCATGGGCCCGCTGTGGCGCTGCTTCAATAAGTATTTCAATATTACATAACTCGTTATCAGTAAAGAAAGGCATAAATCTTCTCTTCTTCACTTTCTCCGTAATGTTGCAAAATATAGCTAACAAAAAAGGTGTTTGCTTTGCTTTGCTCTGCTTACACTCACTCACAGTGTGTAACGTTTTTCTCATAATCAACTTTATTTCAAAGACATGCATGTACAACTCGCGTTTGACAAAACTTTCATTTACTTTTATGGCATCTAGAAAGGTTTACAAAATGAGTTTTTCGTAGTAGAAAAAAAACGATGTTCTCGGATGAGCACCTTATCTTCAGAAATGACTTTTCTTTGCACAATTCTGCAGTGGAGCACTTTTTTTACTCGGGACGCCAGCTTTTTTTACTTGGCTCTGAGTCTATAACGGTGCCTGTACCTACGTCAGCCCGATCTTCGAGTTAGGAAAGAAAAAAACTCTTCTCGCTCAGTAATGTGATCCTTCGTTGAATAGGTTTTTAGTAAGTGTAAAAGTGTTCATGCAACTATTCATCGGTTAGTTACCTCACTCACCTTCCCCTATTTCAGCTGTGTCGATATTCAGGGTTTTTTCCTTACTCGCATACATAACAATCTGATGCACAATGTGGGGCTTGTCGCTTGTCGAATTCGTTTCTTGTGTTATCTTCTCGCAACCAGAACGCACCGGTTTTCCTACCTACAAGACTTTCCTCGGAGATATCTCTGGAATTGCATGTAACCGGAGATCTCCATATCTAAAAGATTTTTCCTCTCCTTTACAAATCCATTCATTCATCGCTTCTCCTGAGACCAATACACACTTTTATCTGGCCGTAGTTACGCTTTCGCTTACACTTACAGATTAAGTTGAGTCAGGCTCCCTCTTCGAATATTTTCAGACTCCGAGACACGCTGTCTTGAGAAATGTAAAGTAGGCACATTTTTACTACCATGCCGTTGCCTCTTCGTGGAATCAACTGGGCAGCAACTGAGCTGTTAAAATATAATGTTCGAAGGATGGTCTTTTGGGAATAATATTTGTACAGGCAGCGAAATCTTCGCGTTGTAAGACAATTTCACAATTTCTAAAATGGGGCTCGTTACAGTTTTTCTTCGAAGTGTGTAAGTAATTTAAACATAAAATATCTCTGAATACTTTTTAAAATTCCAATGTTTAAACAGTTAAAATGGAGCTGTACATACTTTCGACGACTGCATAATTTTTATTTAGCGAATTTGAAGCAGAAATTATCATAGCCGCATGAAAAATGCCTATAAAGATTTTTTTTAAATTATCGAACAAAAAATTTGGAAACAGGAAATTGTTATGCTCCGCTTGCTTGATTTATTTTCCGCAGTGAAAGTGTGCCTACTAAAAGAATATAAAAAACGTTTCACGGAAATTCCATGAATGAGTGTGTTCATTTTCCTTGATTCGGAAAATATGAAGTAAATTGGGTTCAAGGAGTTGAACGTGCCTCACTAAATTATTTACCAGAATGGGTCATTAGTCCTTGTGAAAGGCTCCAGCCCTTTAAATAACCGTTTTTCCACTCGGGAATTTCTTTAAAAGCTATTCACCATTACTAATGGAATCTACTACCTAACACAGTAACACAGCCACACATACATTGTGTGCTTTTTATGTG